>JANPWX010000359.1:476497-775210 GCA_024734555.1 Trochalopteron elliotii
TACTTCAGTGAGCACAGAGGCTACGAGGGTGCCGCTGCCCCGGCCGGGCTGTCTCCGCTCTGGGGCGGCTGGATGTCGGCAGGCAGCGGGAAGGGAGAAAAGTTGCCGAGGGCGCCCGGGGGCTGCCCCGCGGGGCGGCGTTGACCCTGGTCGTGTTCTGCCGCTTTCTCGTGGCCAGAGAGGGGCTGCGGGATCGTCCCCGCCGTGCGTGGGACGGGCTTTCCCCCAGGCCGGGGCCGGAGGCTTTGGGGCATGTTGTTCTGCAAGTTCTCTTTTCGCTCCCGCTTGGTTGCTTCAGCGATTGTGGGTGTCGCTGTGTCAGGGTGAGAAAATACCGCCATCAACGCCTCTCGTTTTTCCCGGCTGAGCAGCCCCAAAAGCGCAGTTCCTCCGGTCCCCTCCAGCCTCCCCCGCCCCGCGGCGGCCGGGGCAGGCCGGTCCTTGTCCCCGCGGCGGGGCTGCGCTCCGTCCGCTCGGTGTCCCCGGCGGGTCGCGCGTGTGCGGGCGCGGACCCCGGGCAGCCCCTCTCCTCCCACGCGTGTCCGCGTGTGCGCGCAGGGCAGCGCGCCGCGATGCGACGCTCCCCCGCCTCGTGTGAGGACCGGTTGTCACGTTTCGTCTCCTTTTCCCTCCCCAGGTGCTGCGGGACTGGTGCTCGCCGAGCCGCCACCGACACGTTTCGTCCGTCCCCCCTCCCTTCTTGGAGCTACGCGGCCTCGGCTGCCAAATGCGCGGGGGGGAGAGACTTTGGCTCAAAATCCCCCGATCGTAAATAGAGAGAAAGCGGAAGGAGAGCCACCGCCGAGCGGCCGCGGGAGGAGGGGAGCGGGGCAGCGGCGGTGCTTCTGCCGTAGCCAGGGAGGCTGATGGCGGAGTTTGGCAGCGGTGGCGGCACCGGCGGCGGGGGGCTGCCCTCCTCCCCGGGGCCGGTCCAGGGAAAGGTGGCGTTCAAGGCAGGAGATGGGGAAGGAGGAGGCGGCGGCGGCGGGAGATCCCGCTTTGACAGTGCGGGCAGCCGGGTCTCCAACGGGGACTGTGCCCAGCCGGGAGCCGGTGAGGAGCCGGGATCAGCTCCTCCTGCAAGCCCGGAGAGCAGCAGCAAGGAAAAAGGATTTTCCACCAGTCAACAACGAGAAGGCAAACCCGGCATCCCCCGGAGGAGCAGCATAATTAAGGTAAGAGCTCTTGCTCCTCCCCATCGGGGTCTTTTTCTCTGTGACAGAGGCAGGGACATAACGGGCAATACATTGGGTTCATAGAGCCTTGGTTCTAGATGAAAGGACAGGCAGCTTTTTTTCTTTCTCTTTTTTTCCTCCTCCCTGTGGCGAGGGGACTTGCTTTTTCCTTTGTCAGAAGTGGACAACAGTGGGAGGATGGCTTTGTGTGCATCCATGCTTGGGGGTAGCAGGATGTCTTGTTTTGAGGTTTATCAAAGTAGAAGGCTCTAACTCCAGTTAGGGAAGGTGAGAGAAACTAGCTGGCTTGTGACAAGACAACATGGGCACCAGCCTGGCAGCCAAAGACACGAATTGCACAGTATGCTTGTTATTTGGGATGCACCTGTGCAGAGCAATTTTGTGGCTCCATTGGCTTGTGTGTGTGACAGGCACACAGCAGGTGATGAGAGATTCAGGGTCTCATTGGGCTGGGGGTGGGAGAAGGTATAATAGGGAACATTCTTCTTGTTAAAAATGACAGCTCGTTTAGCAGTAGGCTGAGTTGTACTTCACCTATAGAAACATCTTTATACTTAGCTCTGCATATTCTGAAAGCTTTTACGTTTTAGCTTGAAAAGTAGGGGGAGAATCAATGGTAGAATGTAGCTTTGGCAAAAAGGAATGGGATTTTTTTTTTAATGCAGTTATTTCTACAAATACGCTTGTTTTGGTTTGTTAAATCCATGTTTCCTTGAGGTATGTGTTGGGTTAGCTTTCCCAGCTCCAGTGAAAAGGTTGAGAGAACATAAAGAAATTGCTCCAATGGTATAACAGCTGGGAAATGAGGCACAACTTCAAGTACTTAAGATCTGAGTTTAATCAAGATCAGCTAGATCTAAATTAAGCTAGATATGTCCTCTTCTTAGATATTTATATGCTTCCAAAATCAGCTGTGGAGGGATGACCTTGGCTGGATTCCAGACACCCACCAAAGCCACTCTATCACTCCTCAGCTGGACAGGGAAGAGAAGATAGAATGAAAGGCTGAAAGGCTCATGGGTCAAGATAAGGACAGAGAGAGCTCTCAGAAATTACTGTCATGGACAAAAACTGGCAGTAATTTGTTAATTACAGTTAATTTGGGGAAATCAATTTATTACTAATCAAATCAGTATAGGATAATACAAAATAAAACCAAATCTTAAAAACACCTTCCCTTCATTCTGCCCCTTTCCTGTGGTGCAGGGGGATGTCGAATGGGGATTGTGGTCTGTTTCTGCTGTTCCTTCCTCCTCAGGTGGAGGACTCCTTACACTTCTACCCCGCTCCAGCATTGGTTCTCCTCCCATGGGAGGGACCCTGAACTTTCATGAACTTCTCCAGCCTGAGTCTCACCCATAGGGTGCAGTTCTTCATGAACTGCTCCAGTGTGGTTCGCACATGAGGTCACAAATCCTTCCAGAAGCCCTCTCTAGCGTGTGTTTCCCACAGGGTTTCAGCCTTCTTCAGGCACTCACCTCCTGTGCCATGGAGTCCTCCATGGGCTGCTGGGGAACAGCCTGTCTCACCATGGTCTTTTCTGTGGGCTGCTGAGAAATGTCAGCTCCGGTGCTTGAAGCACCTCCTCCCACCCCTTCACTGACCTTGGTGTCTGCAGTGTTGTTTCGCTTGTCTAGTCCCCCCCTTCCTCTGGCTGCAATTGCTTCTGAACAGTTTTTTTTCCCTATTCTGTTAAGTCTGTTATCCCAGGGGCACTACCACAGTCACTGGTGGCCCTTGGCCATCTTGGGGCCGGCTGGCATTGACTGTGTCGGTCATAGGTGAAGCTACTGGCAACTTCTCACAGCAGCCACCCTTGTAGTCCCCCTGCTACCAAAATCTTGTCATGCAAACCTGAGATACATTCCACCCTTTGTCATTAAAATACACATCCATCCTACAATCTTCACAAATTTCAGTCACATCAACAAAAAAAGAATTCCCCACACCAAAATCAAAACCAACGCCATCGCAGCACCAAACAAAACACACACAATTCACCACAGTTAGAACATAAATTTCACACAATCAATCCGTGTTTTGCCTATTATCTCTGTTGTTCTGTTGATTGGATGATAGAAAAATGTGTAGACTATCAAGACTGGTAGTGTACTGAAAGTTGTGTCACTGTCTCCTGGGCCTTGCTGTAAAAGCCAAGGGGAGAGCAAGGGCAGTCAGTGAGCAGTCGAGCACATTTGACAGGCTGCACCCACCCTTCCTGTTTGAGCAGTGATGCTGGGTGTGTGTGTGTGTGTGTGTGCTAAAGGAATCATAACAATGGACAGGAGGCAGCTGAGCTTGGTATTAGAGTAACTTCACATAGACTGGATTTGCTAGTGATTTTTTTTTTTTACAGGTCTAATACTTCTTAACAGTTTCTTGTTTCTTCTGTGTTAGCCCAAGAAAGACAGGAGTGCTGTTTGCAGTGTGTACCATGCTGTTGTACTACTTTGTAGTGTATGATTTAATTACACAGCAACCTTCTGCCTCTCTGGGGACCAAGCAAGGTCACAGTACCTAGGGATTTGTGATATATTAAGATCAAGAAGCATGAGATAAGGAAATAGGTTTTGAATTACATTTCATGGATACCCGAGTCAAGGTTCTTAGTTTTTGCAGCAATGATAGCACTTTGGAATACAAAATTATTCCACTTTCTGCTATTATTGCTGCTGAATACTGTTTTGCAGATGTGAACAGTAATCTGTGCAGCAGCCAAGAACTGATTACTAAAACTTTATGTTGTTATTTGAGTAATTATCTCGAGTGGAAAAATGTGACAACACTGCAGTTAAAGTTATGTGGTCCATATTTATTTTAGATATGACTGTTTTAATAGTTTTGGGAAAAAACACTTGTTTAAATATATTCTGAATATGATTCTGCCTGCTTGGTTCAGCAGTTCAGGTGGTTTGAGTCCAGGTGTGTTGGTACCTGGTTTTCACTATAAAACCTTCTGGAACATCTGGCATGGGTAGTAAACCTTAAGATGCTTCTTGCCTGCTCTTGCAGAGCAGAGGTCTGTAAAGAGTGGAAAAAGTAAGGTGTAATATGCATTTGGGAAGTGTTCCTGGAGTTTTAATAGCTTATATCACTAAAACTGCTGTTGAAGACGATACAAAGTAAACCTCAAGGAACAGGTCTGTTCCATGCAGGTGTAGATTTTGTACATTCATGCAAAACATAACTTTGTAGTTGTTCTGTAAAATGCCCCTTTATGGAATATCTAATTCTTAAATGTTGTATCTGCCAGTTATTGTGTAGGTGTTTGGGTCATAAATGGAAAATTGACATTTGAATAATAGTTCTAGTTCAGATTAAATTCTTTAGAACCACATGTTTGTGCATGAAAATCAGGAGCACAGATCCGTGTTTTATTTTGGTTTCAGTCTGTGCTTCCATTGGCTGTCTATTTTCATAACTCTGAGAAGAGCAGTTGCTGCCTTTTTCCCTTTCCTTTCTTACTTGCAGTCTCTGTTCCCTTTTTCCAGTAGCTCCATATTTTTTCTGTCTTATTTATTTTGTGCACCTGCTAATTTTGACTTTTTCTTTCTCATTTGGCGTAAGATGATGAGCTCTTCAGGGCTGAGGTGTCACCTAGGATGATGACAGGTGGTACAGCTGCTATTACTGGAAAAAGTAACGCAGCCTTTATACATAGTAGTTTACTTGGCCTTTCACTTGTGTATCAGCTGTGTTTAGGCTGAAAGGATTAAAGATTGTACTCTTCATTTGTAGCAATTTTTATGGAATAACCTATTTTATTGCTTGCCTTTGTTGAACCAAATTTGAGGGCCAGGGACTACATACATGTGTTTATAGAGACTTTTTCACTTCCTATTTCTTATTCTCTGTATTTATGAGATTCTGATTTTTCAAGAGGCAATAGTAATGATACATTGTGCATCCATGGGGTTAAGGTTCTTGGATACCTGATTTGTGAACTTATTTATATGCCACTTGTTTGTATGTAGTGGGTTTTGGAGTGGCTGTTTTGTTTTTCCATAATATTTTCCTTGGTGCAGCTAGCTGTGGTTTCCTATTATGTAATTTCCTACAACATTTCTTATAATATTCTGTGAAACAAATTTACATCTTGCAGTTCGAAGTGGGTTTAAGCATCCTGTGAACTTTTCTTAGCTTCTCTGACAGTTGGCAGTGAGCTTGCTTTATTTTTGTGTGAGGTTCCTTCATGCCTTTCTTAAGGAGACTTTGGAGGTGGTAGGCGTTTGAGAATCTTTAAGGCAGCAAGTGGTGGATGGGTATGTTTCCTCAGAGCTGCCTGCTTACAGGGGTGTCCAATAAATGCTTACAGAACCTCATGGTTTCCCAGAGCTATAGACCTAGACAGAAAGAGATCCATGGGGATAAATATGTCTTTATTAGGAGACAGGTTGCACTAATAAAATGGGAAGAGTTACACTTAGGAGAGATTGAAGTTATTTAGGAAGACAGCAGTGAGAAACATGTGTTGAAAGGTGACTTTAGCATTCTGTGAGCAGGAGTGTTTTTATCAACATGTGTGTGGAAGCAAAGTCCAGAGTGTTTTTTTTTGCATATACCAATACTGATATCAGTGTCAATAAATTTCTGGGCTGATAACTTAAACAAATTTGTATATATTTTTTTTTTCTTATGGGTCTAAACTCAAGCTTTCATTCTGTAAAGTCATGTACTTGCTGAGGATTATAAACTCCTAACTTTCAAAGCCTGTAAGACGAGAGGAACCAAATTTAGCAGGTTGATACTCTAGGGTATAATTTTCAGCGGAACTTTGCTTTTGAAACTAAACATATCCATGTCTTGCTATGACAGGGGATTTAAACAGCATATACATCAAGATCTTCTTTCTTGTTGGAATGCCAGTATATGTTGCTGACTTGTTCAGTCTTCTGTGATCTCTAGTTCATATTGTAAACCCATTTGTATCAGGTGTAAAAAATATGAAATATGGAAAATGTTGGACAGTGTTTTCTGCAACTGTGATTGTTTTAAAAGCTTTGATATAAATCTTTTTGGGTTCACGGTAAACTCTAATGTAGCATTTTCAGTGGACTTAGGTTCTGTGCAGTCCTAAATTGTCTTAACCACAATGTTTGCAAGTCTTCACGGAGGCCCAGGAATAGGTCATACATACTTGGCTTCCATCTGAAAAAATATCAAGGAATTAGGTTGCTGGGCTCAGTTTAAAGTATATGAAATTACCTGATTTTCAATCATTTTTCATATTGCAAAGAAACCTGTGTAATGATGGAAGTAAACTTGATTAAGCAATCTTTGGCTTGAAGATGCCAAAGTTCCTTAAGTTCAAAAAAAACAGCCATGGAGAGGAAAGAAGGAGAAAGCAAGGAACTTGGTTTACTTGTGCCCTTCCCCTTTGGAAACAAAATGCGACAGTATCAGCTGAATTCCTTCTGGTGACAGAAGATCTTTGGAAGAAGGACGTGGATCTCCCAGCAGTAAAAGATCTTTTGCCTAGAGCACGTGTGCTAATTGATACCAAAACTGACAGCACAAAAAAAGCACGTATTTAGGAAAGAAGGCTGTGATAGTTGAGCTCCCCCTACATCTTACCTTGGTCAGCAATTCAATTACACAGCCAAAGTGTAGGCTTTTCTGGATAGCTGTTTCTGGATTTGTTTTTGTTTGTTTCTTAGTTTTTTCTTTTTGTTTTAATGCAGATCTGTCTTATCTCTCTGGTTTGTCAGTACGAGAGACCTGAATAACTAATTGCAGCTGCATGAATCCTGGAGCTTTCTTTTAGAGGATGCTGTCTCTGTGATTTGTTGGACTCTCAGCTAGATTCTAGAAGGTTACCAGGACCTATCCATATTTGTATTCCTTCTCCATCTTGTACTACTGATTGTGTACTGGCTTCCTAATGAAAAAGAAATGGAATATTTTTAGAAGAATATTTAACAGCTTAAAGATCATACCCTCTGTGTGCCTTAGGTATTTGCACGGAGTATCATATATATACTTAAGATCCATGTACCAGACAGTTTACTACTTGTTAACCGTGGCACTGTGTGTCACAGCCACTGAGTGGGTATGTTGTGCATTGCATTTGGTATGTACTTCATTTGCATTAGTAGCTTGTGTAGACCACAATAATCAAAATTTTATTTGAAGATATACAACACACAAAAAAAAAGTTGTTTGTAGAAATGTAAACATGAGGATACTGCCTTTATGTAATTAAGTTAGCTTATGTACTATGGTGCATGAAGAGAAGTACTTTTTCCAAAAGCTGACTTGGAGCGGGATCTTAATTTGGATGAATTTAGCTTCTCTGACTTCTCTTCTGGAAGAGCTTATCTGTCTATTTCTCTTGACTGAGTTAAGAGCTTGGCTAGTGTGAATAATAGCAACTGCTTCACCCCCTCTGCCCAAAAAACCTTAGACTATCCACAAAACATGTTCAGTCTGTTCAGTGGTGAAAAATTAATTAATGGAATTAAAAATCATTATGAATACCTGATGAGCTTTTTACTTATGCATATTATCAGGTTTGATCAGTGACATGACTAGTTTAGCCTATTTTTAAACTAGGAATTAGAGCAGTGGTGTCCTGCCCATAGTGCACAAATAATACACTGGGTTCCCATGGTTTGATTGCATTCATGGAAGATTAAAAGAGTTTAAACAGAGACTGATAGGACAAGTTAATTGTGTAGTTTCCCAGCCTTTGCTGGTCCATGGGTGATATTGCCATCAATCCTTGTATTATTTGCACCGACTCTATTAGGAAAAACCCTTATGTAAGATTCACCAATTGTCAATCTCTAAGGGCCAAATTAAGCTGGAACACATATTATAATATTAGTACATGGATTCTAGATTATTTATCTTTTCACACAAATTTCGGATTGTGTTCAAAATTTAGAAGTCTAAATATAAACAGACTGGCAGGTAGATTTTGGGGGAGGAAAGTGATATAATAATTTATGTGTAATATACATGGAAAAGATGAAATTATAAAAATGTGATAAAAATCAGCAATGTATATGTATTGAAGAATGCTTAAAAATAGGACTGGAAGAGACCTCAAGAGGTCAGTCTACTCTGCTCCACTGCTCTGTTACAAGATCAACTGTTAATAAATTTCAATATGATGCTTTTGTCTTTTAATCACCTTTTGTTTGTGATCCTTCTATGCAGGCTGCTGCCTGATTGTTCCTCTTTGTAATGGGCAAAAGCAATCATCTGCAAAAAGCTTGTACTTGTCCTACTAACTGCATTCTAATTATTTTGGATTATACCTTCAATTTGTCAGGTTCTTTCTGATTTTAAGATACTTTCTAACATACATGCAGCTTATCCACCTTCAAGTAAACATCCTGTTTTAACTATGCTCCCTTTTTTATCATATGTGGTATGTGATTTTTTTTCCTTAAGTGATTGTGGATTTTGGTACAAGATCATATTCTATATTCCATGCTTAAAGTAAAAAATTGATTATTTGTATTCTTTACCACCTGTAAATAGAGCAATATGATGTTGCAGAATCGAGTTCAAAAATACAGTTTATGAGAAAATATTGTTCCTTCAAAATACATTAAAATAATAGTTGGTAAGTACAAATTGATAATATTATTATTGCTGGATTGCAGCATTGGCACAAAAAAGGGCTCTTTGGAAGGGGCTGGTTTGTTTGTTTTTAAGGAGAGTATGTAGCAAGTGGCCTCTTTCCCTGTTTTGCATCTGTGTTTATGAAGACTATTGTTACTGTTTTGCAGTCAATCATCACATCTGGTGTGCCTTTTAAACACGGGGCAGTACCATCACTGCACTTACTTTTCCCTGTTATAGAAGGCTGTGCATGAAGCAGTCTTTTGACAGGATTGTTGTCCATCCTCTCGACTGCAGTACATCTCTTAATATCTCAATATCTCCTAAAATCACTTCTTTTCCAGAACTGTCTGTATAGACTCATCTGTCCCTTGCTTCTGAGGAACATTCCTGAGTTCACTCACCTGTTCCCTTCCAGACCACGACCTCACAAAACATGAATGTTCAGAACAGTGAAGAGTGCACTATAGTGAGTGACTGGAAATCAGCAGTACTGAGGCTCACAGTGTTAACAGGTGCAGCCTTGGGAAAGTAAAATAGCTGTGAATCATTTCTGCTTCTCTTGGGATTCCTTTTAATGTCATTTGGCCTTTTGGAGTAAGTAATAAAATATCCCTGAGTACTTCAGATTGTATACCATGCTTGGGGATCTATTCAGATACCAAATATTCAATTCTGGAAATAAGTGCAGGCAGACAGGAAGTATCTTTAAACAAACAAACCAACTCCTTTGCAGAATAGCAGCTGACAGTTTTATGAAATGAACAATAAAAAATAGCAAGATATTAAGCTGGATTTCAAAATTAACTGTAAAAAAATCTTTAAAAAAAGAAACTTATTTGGATGTTTTATTTTGGTATAAGAAATGGGCACCTTTACAAGCATATAGCAGATAATTGATATTATGCCTATTAGTGTAAAGACTGTCCTAATGCCTTTGCTAGAATTGATTAAAATGGTTTGATATTTCCTTTAAATTGTGAGATAATCAGTACTGCAGAAGAAAAAGAACTGCTGCTTTTTTAAAAAAAAACCTCACATCCACAGAATTTTCAAGATCTTTTTATGGTTGAGTTTCTGTGATTATAACTTTTCTCCTCTATTTTCTTATATATATTTTTTCTTCTTAGCAGCATTATTATTTTGCTTACACTAAAAAAAGGCAGAGCACTATGCAGTTCTGTGTGTGCTTTGATGTTTTAGCATCTGTGAACATATCCTCATCCTTTACTGCCCTTTTTAGTGTAGGGTAGGAGAGTAAGAATGGTTGTGAAATTCTGCAACAGCAGAATGGTCTGCATAGGTTTTGTTTTGTAAAGTACCTCTTGTGATGGAAAATTCAGGATGCTTTATATGTTTCATTACCTAGTTCCCTGTGATAAAAGTGTTTGACATTGTCAAATATTTGCTCTAGCTGCATTCCTTAAAATAAAATGTAAATGCCTGCTTACTTAAAAAAATATAATTTCATTGCTTTGTATTACCAAAGTGTAGTTTGGACTAAAAGGACAGGAATCCAGCTTGTGTTGAAGCTTTTGTTAAGTATGTATTGTTTCCTATTGTTGGGGGTTTTAGGATAGGCAGTTATTTATTGATTTTAAGTAACTCCTGTGAACCGTACAGGAACACACAAAAAAAAAGGCAAGACAGTGACTTTGTATACTCTGCCATGCTTTTTTGTTTAGTTAATTTAAAGCAGAATGAATCTCTTTCATGTACGTATTGTAGCTAATGTTAGTTTCTGAGTTGCTGAAATAATACTTAGATCATTACAATATTCACATGCTTACAACGTAAATACATACATTTTTGCTATATAAGGCAGGAAAAACTCAGTAATAGTTGGAGATAAATTGCTTCAGGAAATAGCTTGAACCAACTGCAGTGTATTTTGTTGTTTACAGAGAATGGTCCCTAAATAATTTTTTTTTGAGATATGTTGGTAGCAGTTTGTTACAAAAAGCCATTGTAAATTCTAGAGTTCAAGACTAATATTTATGTGAAAATGAGAATGTGTTTAGTCATGGCATGTTACTACCACATAGTGGAGAAAGCTAAATCAGACGTGAGGAGTTTGAGTCCCTGTAATATTGGGTTTCCTAGCTTTTGAAGAACCCTCCAAGAACTTTACATGGCTTACTGGATGTACTTCATTTGTTAAACCCAAATGTCCTCTAATTTCTTGTTGTTCTTCCCAATTGTAGTAGTTGCAGAGAGTTGTGTTTCCCAAGTATTGTGTGAGGCTCCCACTTTTCAGCTTATATGATATGTTCCATGTTCCTCATGCTTGGTCCTTCTTCAGTGGGCGGCCAGCCTGGTCTGGAATCTGCTCTGAGAGCAGTGGTGTAGTGTGAAGGCACTGAATGCTTTCAGTTGTGAGAATTGTCTTGTGGCATTCTGTACATTTAGAAAGATGCTGTGGAATTGATAGTGTTGGCCTTTCACTAGCCTGCTTGGCCTGGATCCGGTTCGTGTCTGTCACCTCTTTTGTTGTGTCACCCTGTCTGCTTGTCCCTCCCTTTCTTGGGTCTCTGTGTCCCTCATACAGCTTGGCCTTCCTGCTTCAGCAGTAGCAGCCTGGCTACACTCAGTTTTTTGTCTGGGACAGCTGGTGGAGAACCTTTTATCCCCAGCAAAGGGCTGGGGCAGAGCAGAACTCTGTGTGCTCTGTGCAGTACTTCGTGTCTGCTTGTGAATCCCCAGAAAAGGAGTGATGAAAGGGGAGTGCAGATCCCACTGCAAGGCACTCAACCTTCACAGTGGCCTGAAGTCCCACAGGCTTTGGGGCTTGAACCTGTGATGAAGGCTGACTGCACAGCTTGGGGTAGATGCGTCTGTTTCCCCCAGTCTTCAAAAGCTCCTGGACCTTATGAATTTTAAGGATGGCTGCCAGGGTCGGGCTGAAAAGTCCATTTGGCTCATGATGTTGCCTCCAACAGGAAGAATAGGAAAAGCCTCCTTTCCTGACATCTGCTTCCAGCCTTTAAGTCATCTGTAGCTAAGATGCATTTAATCCTTATGGGTGGTTTTCCCCCCCCATTAATTGTCAAAGGCCAGTTTGACTTTTGCAAGGTTTTGATGTCCTATGGCAGTTTCTTAACTAAGTGTTGTGTGGAAAAAGTCCTCTTTTTTTTTTTCCCCTCTTTTTTTTTTCTTTGCATGGTTTTACCAGGTGGCTATTTACTTGTTTACCCGGTATACCCTGGTTCTTATATTAGAACAACAATTTCTCTTTTTCACAAATGAGCTGAGAGATATTCCTCACATTTGCTTTATGTAATAATTTTTTCTGGGCTAAAAAAATCTTGATGTTTTTAGTTGTTCCACCTATTGAAGCTTTTCTATGCTTTTTTTAGTCTGGTGCTCTTTTATATATATTTTTCCTTCCATTTTATTAATTTTTTGCAGGGCAGGACTAAAATGGTATTCCAAATGTGTGCCAGTCAAATGTGTAAATCCACTGTAATGTAATGAAGGTTTAGCAATATTGTGATGCTAAATTGGACTGTAATTTATTTATTTTTAGTGTTGTCTTCATCAAATATTTAAATGGTATCACTGCTGCTAATTGGCAGTGGGAGAGTGCTGTTAAAACCTTTTGCTAAATATTTAAAACCTTCTTTTTAAAGATCTGTCTAAGAAGGGCAATGCTGCTGATGATATTTGTGTTGGAAGTGGCTGCCATTAACGTCTTTGCAGGAGATAGTTGTTCTGTTAGAAATCTTTTAATGCCTTACAAAGTCTTTTCGTGATGCTGGTGACACCATTGCTGATTAGCACATTGAGCTTCTACCTGTGGTTGACTTTTAAGGTTCTTGTTCAGCACTCATGTTAATGGATTATTTTATTCAATCTTTCATTTCTTTTGCTTTATAATGTCTGAGGCTCTTCAGAATGACTGTGTCAGAGTCCAGAAGAGTCAAGAAGGCATTTTTATTCTTTAGGAAACTCACACAAAGTACAACAATGAAATCAGATAGTTACCTGAAAATAGAACATCTAAAGTTTCACTTCAGAGAATTATTCAACTGAAGATTAAAAAGATTATTAAATACAGGAAGCAATGAAGGACAAAGATAACTAGAAGTTTCTGTGTCCTATGAGATTGATACAACATTATCTTGGAAGGAAATCCCAACACTGTTGCTTGTCTGTCTTTCTCCTTTGAGGAGGGAAACGGGTTTGTTTTCTTTCCCTTCTTCAGTACTTTCTCACTACTGAGAAGGAAAGTAATCCCTATTAGCCTATTCCTGCTCAGCTGGGCTGCTATGTTGAGACATATCTTGGTTATTCCTGAATTCCTGAGAATTTTTGAATCCTTATGCTTTTGTGTGCCCATTTTGTGACGAGTCCAGAGTCTGACTCATAATTTCTGAGCATCACTGTCAGCAACATTATCTTTATGCATTTAAGTCTCAAAGCTTCAGGTATTTCTCCTTGTTCTAAAATGTCTAATTACGTGCTATTTTTCTTCTGTGTGTAAGTGACATACACTCAGTTGGAGTAGAAAGAAGAGAACATGACATGGATTTTCATTGTTTTATGTGTGGAAATTAATATTTCTGTCCATAAGTATTGAACTTCAACTCCAAAAATAGTGGCTTAGGAGTTCTTGCTTTGCTGGGAGAAAATTCATCACTTTTTGTCCTGATAATTGCTGATGAATTTTTATGTTAGTTGGAAATCATAGTTCAAGTACGTACTTTCATTGGGTTCAGCTGCAGAATTTATTTTTTTCTTCTGCATCTAATCTCAAATTCAACTCAGTCCTTAATGGATGTAAAAAATTTACTATAATCATTTGAGTGCCTTGTGATTAAAGCTTTGGCCACTAATAATGATTTAGAAGATTAACCGCTTGCCAAATACGTAAGAATCTTGAATTAATTTTATTTAAAAAGAGATTCTAATGTTTAGATTTATAATATAGTCTGCAAACCATTTCTTCATATATTGGAAGTATTCTGAAGTGAAATTATTGAATTACTGAATTAATTTCAGGTCTTTCCCACTTTTTTCTGATGAATTTAATGAAATTACATGATGGGATACCATCCACTAAATGCATCTTTTGCTGAGAAAAACCTGTCACTTGGTGATTTTACCTGGGGCCTGATTATCCACCATCACATAGACTTTATGTAAATCTGCTCAGTGTACTTTATCAAATGGTACCTTTGACTGAGGTGATGGAGAAATAAGATTTTTCTGATGTGTTCTGTTAAAATACAGCAGAGCTGTTAAATATTTAATAAGTTTTGTGCAAAATAAATCCAAATAATTTTTTTTAGTATGTAAAGACAAATGCAGAGCAGTATTATGGTTTTTTTCTCTTTGGTTCAGAACCTTACTCCTAGCTGCCATGTCACTGAATTTTGCGAGAGTCAAAATGAATTGTGGTGAAAGCTACTCCTTACTTTTTTTTCCTTGCTATTTAAAATATTTAGAATACAATTCTGTGTTCCAGAAATGTACACCTTATAACCCTTTCTTATTTTAAATGTCTCATCTGCCCTTCTTACAATGGTTGATGAGAATAAGTCATGGGCTTCTGCTGAAAACTTCTGTTGGCTGCTTTCCTTGCAGGACAATGTAAACTGTATTGGTCTTGCACTGATCAGGTGGTTATGCAGTTAAAGATTCTTAAAGTGCTGTTGTTGGCAGACAAAACTTCAGAAAAAAAGAGCAAGGCCTCAATTCAAAGCTCTCAATTTGTTTTACTAGAAAGGATGAAAAAAAAAAGTTCTGTATTATTTCAGGCCAACAACTTGGCAAGAATTTAAATCTGAGTCCAAGGTTCCTGAAACTAGAGGCATGAGAATGCAAGCAGGTTGCAGGGGAAATACAGTGATTTCACAGACAGCTGAGATATAAATAGCAGTCACTATGTTTAAAGAAGTTACTTGGAAAATGTAGTATTCCATACGATAACAAACAGGTATGTTAGGTGTGGAATATTTTCCTTGTTGCTAAAGTAGTAGGGCTGCATTTAAAAGCTGGTGAAAAGAAATAATGGATTTTTGGTCATACGTCAGAATGAGTTTTGTGCAAAGAATAACATCACTGAAGGAGGCAAAATATTTTTGAGTCCTTTTCCTACAACTTCGGTAGCTTATAGTTTTCACAGATTTCAGCACTGTACAACAACTATTTTTGTGGAAAGCTTACACTTACTAGTATTTTGCAGGTGTTTTTTTTTTCTTTTTTGGGAAACATCAGTTAATTTCTTGCTGGAAAGTGCCTTGGGGAATCTTATTGTGAAAGGTATTGTTGAGCAGCAGCAAAATCCCTCTGTTGCTTGTCAAATCATCTTGCAACACTATAGTGTATGAAATGAATGTGACATTTCTTAACCCTCTTTCTGGAAATATGGTCCTTTTAATGATGGCTCTTAGTTTATAAGATTTTGTTTTTAATATAGACAGAATAAAATCTGTGTCTAATATTTTTGTTTTGTTACTATCCTATTTTTAATAAAAGTCATGGTCATCTTAGGGAGCAGGCTTCTTCCAGTAGGAAAACAAAACAGGAATGCCATTCTTGTACCTACTGTGTTGAGGAAAGGGAAAGAGGCAACACTGTAGAGAAAATAAAATGTTTGAACTTGTGTCTTGCGTTATACTACTGCTAAGAAATGTTCTCATCCAGCTGTGTTCAGATGATACAGGAGAACTCTCTTCACTATGTCTGTGGTAATTCTGTGCCTTACATTAGCTGCAGGTCTGTGAGGCAGAAATTGTGCTGCTTGAAACTTCATTTCCATCTCTGTTGTCTTTGTAGCTTGCCAAACTCATTACTTGTTTTAAATAAGCAACAAAAAGCCATTTCTTCTTGCCTCCAGGAAATCTTTGTTTTAATGTAATTTGTTACTGTAAAACACAATAAGAAATGTACTAAAACTCTAGGAGACTTTGAACCAAACTTACTGAAAAATATACTTATTTCACATTATACTTTTTCTTTCAGTATTCACAAGAGATGACTGGGATAAGATGACACATGCTAGAATTTTATAACACTGTTTTGCTTACATGTAAAAATTTAGAACCACCCCTCACTCCCCCCCCCCCAAAAAAAAAAAAACCAAACAAAAAACCCACATTTTAAGCTGTAACTTGAACAATGTCAGAGTTTATGGGCACCTTTTCTTCAATTCTTCATCTGAATTTTGGAATTCGTTACTGAAGATACTTGTTATACTTAGCTATCATAACCTGTTTTCCTTCAGTTATTGCAAAGCTTATCAGGTCTGAGACATTTGTTTTTCACAGAGAAACAAAATCTCAGAAAGCTGTGTAAAGGACAGAAGTCTTTCCTAACAAATGCTTTTCCAAATGCTTTGGAAAGAAATGTAGCAGTTTTCCAAATAGAGTAAATAAGCAAGTGATGCAGGAAGCTGACTTTTAAGGTGACATAATGTAAATCCTTCACTTTTAATTCTGTCCACGTTACCCTTTTGTTTGTTTGTGATTTGGTGGGTGTATGTTTTTGGGGTTTTTTGTGTGTTTGTGAGACTAGGGTGTCTCTTGTCTGGCCTGAGTGTTATGTGAGTTCTAGTAGTTGACCTGTGTTGGTAGCTAAGAACAACAAAAAGAATAGAGTAATTTTATTTTTCTCTACTATAGCATTATTTTGTTATATGTGGTTCTTGATTTTGTAGCATGTATATTCATTGTGTATCACTCCATGTTTTTGAAACATTTTCTTTTTTTCTTTAAAGGTAATTGCATAAGGTGATTTTTTTTCTTGGGTCAAACTTGTAAGCTTTTTCTGTTTACTTCGATGGGCAGGATTAATTGAATAGACTAGTTTTAGTTTGGTGGATATATATTTATATACATATAAAGGGGAAGGTGAATTTACCAGGAAGACAAAATACTCATTTTAATATGAGTGAATCAGAATTGTAGTTTTCATTTTATTTGTTCCTGATTCATGGGAATGTTCCTGATTCATAGGGTTCGTTGGAAGAGACAGATGTGGGAATAAAACAGAATTCCACTTGCATTTAAAATGATCAATATAAGCTTAAAAGCGGAGATATTTAAACTATCCCTTATTTAATTTGAGATTAATTAAAAATAGTTAGTTTTGGGGTTTATTTCATGTGTTGGAGGTTATTAAGTACATGGGAAGAGAATATTGTGGTGTTCCTAAAGGGCCAAGCAGTGTCTGGTCCATCGTGGTACCAATTTGCTGTTCCAATAAGTTTGTATTGTTAAAAAAACATGCAATAAAGCAGGTCACAGCCTTAAGGGAGAGTGCTAATTTAAAGAAAAGAAAGAAAGTTACAGAATACTGAAAGTTCACATCTTTTGTGCTCAGTTTCTTTAACGTTTCATTTTCATTTGCACTTTCAAACAGCCAAGGATAAAGGAAATGGAAAATATCTCGAAGCTAACCTTGAGCTACAAGGGGGAATGGTTTTAAGCTAAAAGAGAAGAGGTGTAGATTAGATGCTAGGAAGAAATTTTTTATTCTGAGGGTTGTGAGGCAGTGGAACAGGTCGCCCAGAGAAGTTGTGGGTGCCCCATCCCCAGAGGTGTTCAGAGCCAGTCTGGATGGGTCTTTGAGCAACCTGGTCTAGTGGGTGGCATCCCTGCCCATAATGTGGGAAGGGAGAATTGGAACTAGATGATCTTTAAGGTCCCTTCCATTGTAAGCCATTCTGTGATTATATATTCCTCTTGGGGCCGTCCACAAGAGTGGTAGTAGGATTGTTGCCATGATTTGCTGCAAAGGCTCTCTATGCAAGTTCCTCAGTAGAACTCTTCCATCTAGCTTGTGTTACTCCTGGAAAACAAAAGGTGGGTTTTGGAATCTCCTAAGCTGGTGGTCATGAGCTGCTCTGTTCATTGGTGTGCTGCAGTGCAACAGTCTCCATAGTTTGAAATGGATCAGAGACTTAAAAACTGGAATATACATTAAAGTCAAACACAAAAATAAACAAATTCCTAAATACACAGCTTTTCATAAGCTGTGTGAAGTCTTCTGTTGAGAATGGCCTTTTTACATGTAGACCATCATCCTGTCTCCAGTGGGCCTGTAGAAGAGTGCTTGAATGTGGGCTCTGAGAAGCATGCAAGGAAGGCAAAGCTGAAGGTTGTCTAGACAAAGGATAAGCAAGAAGACAGAATGAACTGATGTGTGTGCCCACTAAATAGGTACTAGATGGGGAAACTGCTCGGAAGAGTACAGGGAATGCAGTTGCATGGTTTGGTAAAGGCCAAACTCCTAATGACTGAGAAAGATAACTCAGTGCTGAATGTCCAGGCTTCACTGTCCCCAGTCCACAAGCACTGGCTGGATTCTAGAACTGGGAAGAACAAAGTAATAAAGGATCACACTGGAGCCCCTCTGGCAACCAGGTGCTTCTCCGTGGGGTCACCTGGAGGATATGGTCACACTGGGGCCAGTGCAGCTGGCTCATCACTGCTGCCTTTGCCTCCTGGGCTGCTTGGTCCTGGTGCTGTTGACTGCAGCCAAGGCTGCCAGCATAGGGATGCTGAGTGGGAGCTGCACCAGGCAGCCAAGCATCCAACTGTGCAGCCTCATCACCTCAGGGAGGTGCCCAGGTGCTGTTAGAGCCTCTCAAGCTCGGCCATGTGTGGAAGCAAAGACAGCAGCCCCTGTTGTCTCAGCAGCCTCAGTGTGCACAAAAGAGGAGACAGGCAGCGAAGTGCTTTGACTTTTCATTACTGAAGTTCATTGCTTCCCCCTGCCCTGCTTTTTGCAGGGAGAAGTGCAATGGTGAACTAACCTGTATCATTAGCCCTCAACACTGACCTAGTAGTTTTCAGTGACCTATTGCTCAAGGGTTCTTGAGGTCAGCGGTGGTATTCTCATATTTAATATCTACGTTTAAAGGATAGGTTTTGCTCCTGTTATTTTTTCCCAGTTTCTTTTTGAACTCTGTACACTTCAGTGTCTGTAGCACAACCTGCGGCTCAGAGTTTTGTATCTTGAATGTGCTGGTGAGGAAAAGGTACTCACTCTTTTTTATTTTGAATCTGCCACCTGCTAATTTCATTTGGTGTGTCTTTATTCTCTTTATAGGGTGAATTGGTGAGAAATCATTCCTTCTAGTTCTTAGTTTTACTTTGTATTCTGATGTCATGGTTGCTCTCCTATAAATAAGTCAGGTATGATGTATAGATGAAAAGATTTCTTGAGACTTTGGCATCTTATTTTAAACATAACAACTGTCCCATCTATTTGGAAAGAATTGAAGTCTTCATTAATAATGTGCCATGTTCCTTAGCCTTCTTTTTCCTCAGTATGTGAAAGTAGATTAGTCACACTTGAAATCTCAAAGTGTAGGGATCTTGTGATTTGTTTTGACAGAGGTAGTTTATCTGATTTAGCTGTAAGGCACCTTTTATGGATAGCAGAACCCTCTACAATAACAACTTATTTTGACTTGATGAACTTCTGTGCTGGCAATAATTTCCGAGTGATAGTCTTCGTTACCTGGAGTTTCTGAAACATCTGTCACATCAACATCCTCATTTAAGGTTTGGCATTCCTGTTTCTCCATCTTGTTTGTCTGCATTATTTAAATGTCTCTGTTCTGTTTTATCCTCTGTCTCTATTGAATTAGAGTCACTTTCTATCCTCTCTCTTATTTGAGTACATAATGTTAGTGCGGTTATTTCACAAAGGATTCACAAATTCTGAGCTATTGAATCCTTCTCAGCTTTTCTCATGTATTAAAATTTAAAAGGTCACAGGAAAGTATTGAATTAAATCACTGACACTGTTCTTTTTTGGTTTAGAGGAAGCCTTCTTCTAGCTTGTGCTCGCTCTGTTTTTTCCAATTTCGACAAATCTACTTGGAATTATTCTTCCCAGAATTAGCCTCTCTCGGGAGATAGCAGTTATTTTCCTCCCCTTCCATTCACCTCTTTCACCCATATAAGAAAAAAGCCCTTCTTGGCTCTGAAAATGATTGGAACAATTTGATGACTTCTGTGTGTGGGAGAGAGGAAAGTTATTTTCTTCATTCTTGATGCCTTTTTCTCTTTTTGAGGAGTTCAAGCTGGCCTTTTGTTAACAGAAATTGCTTGCTGCTTGAATCCATTAACAAAGTTCTTGCATTGAACTTAAGATACCTGTGGCAATCTCATGGTGGGTACTGAAATTATTCCTTCACACTCAGCAGAAGCGGGAAATGTGATGTGTATGAAGAGAGGAAAATGAGCAGAAAATTCTTTGGTGGTTGTCCATGGTGTTTAGTAATATACTGATGGGAATTGATAAAATCCAGTTGATCTGAAGAGTCCTTAGCAGGTCAATCTGAATTATTTGGAACTGAAGAATATTCTGCAGAGGTGACAGTTCTCAGTGTTCATCCTAAAAACTGAGGTTGCGAGAGAAAGTTTTCTTCTACAGCTCTTGATAAGGATTCAGGCTTTATTGCTGCTGTGTATTTATTATTGACTGAACAAAATTTGTTCAACTATTTGTAGTATTTTTGTGCTTTTTTAAAACCAGTATTTTTTATTTTGAATTGTAAATCTAAGTTAAAACATAGAATTAACCCTAGAATTGTACGGAAGATGACCTTGTAAATCTGGTTGCTTATAATGACAGTTTCTGCCTGGAGGATTCTTAGAAGTTATAGTTTTGCTTTCAAATGAGAATTTTTTTGTTACTTTTGGTACTAGTTGGGCACTTTGAACTCCAGTCCATGTTAAGAACTTTGGGAGAATCCTCCTTTTCTCCCAGGAAAATACAGAGAATGGATAGTTCCTCAGAAGATTGTTGGACATGTTTTGTCTAGAGTACTAGAAATCAGAGATAATTTGGAAGTAGGATCTAGAAAAAGCAATCTGGACTGTGACTGGTTAGATTAAACAAATGGTAGTTTCTGTGGTACTGAGGAAAAAAAATGGAAATACTTTGGCAACACAGTTGTTGAACGATGTGGTAAAATGGCTCCTTCTAACTTAAGGATTTAAAATTATTTCCCTGACTTATACAAGTCCTTATACAAGGTTTTGTATCAAAGTAATGAGAAAAAACTGAAGAAATTGAGTTAGTAAGTTTTCTTAGTCAGATACTTGCCCATTTTGTTACTTCTCTGCAGCATTTTTTTTGGCTGTTTCCTTTTCTATTTTTTTTTCCTCTATATATTGGTATTTTAAATACAAGAGGAGAGTGTTGATAATCCCAAGAAGATGCCAGTGATGATCCTTTTAGCAGAAGACAGGGTTGGAAAGGATCTTAAACTTACTGTGTGCTGTGGGTTGGTTGACCTTGGAGGGCAGCCAAGCACCCACACGGTTGCTCACTTGCCTGCCCCTCCCATGGCTACAGGAGAGAGTAAGAACAACAAAAGCAAAAAACCTGCTGGTTTAAGATAAAGGCAGTGTAATAAGTGAAGAAAAGAGGAAAGAAAAACAAGCGATGCAAAGGAAATTACTTTCTACCTCCCACAAGCATCTTGGTGGCTCCCAGCAGTCAGACTCTTCGTTTCTGCTATCTGAGTTTTGTGGCCATGCATGAGGTTTTACAGTGTGTGATATCCCTTTGACCAGCTCAGGTCATTTCTTCTGGCTCTTTTCCCACCCAGATTCTTGTCCACCCCTAGCCTATTTGCTGGAATGGGGCCAGAGTGAGGGGGTGAAAAAGGAGCCCTAACACTGTGTAAGCACTATCCAGCAGCAGCCAAAACATTGGCTTATCCACACCATTTTAAACACAAGTTCAAAACACAGCTCCATACAGGCCGTGAAGAAAATTAACTCTGTCAGTCAGACCATGGGTTTCCCATGTGCCAGGGTGGAATCGTCAGAGTAAAATAAGCTTCTAAAATAAATACATGATTGTATGGTCTGGAGTTTCTCTGTGTCTTTCAATTTGGTACACTGATGTCTTTTAAATAAATCTCTTCTGGTGGTTTGCTATTGATGAATGTAAGGAGTATGATAGATTTGTGATCAGAAACCTTTGTATGGCTACTATGGCTTTGAAAAGTGATTGCATTTAAGTGCTCAACAGCTCCTCAGAGTACTTAATTTTTTAAGTATTACATACATTAATTAAAAATTTTGACTCAATCTGTCATAGAGGTTGAATCATTGCAAAGCTGGCGCAGTGTGGAGACCATCAAGTCTGGCTTTCTAACTGCTCTGTCTTCAAACTTGCCTGGCTGCTGCTAATACAATTTTCTGTCTCTTCTACAGTCATAAATGCATCTTCCTGTCATTTTGCCAGTTGAGGAGAGTGGCATTCATAAAAAAATCCTGTGTCTGTCACGTGTTTTCAGCCTTAACAAGAAAAGAAAGACATATGTTGGTCATTTGGAGAGGCGTACAGTTTCACTCCTTTCAGTGCCAGAGAGCTAAAATCTTCATAGATTTTTGAAGTACTAATTTTAATAATAGCAACAAGGGAAGAGTTTCATCAATTCTACATTTCATTTCACAATCTATCCAGTGCATCAAACTTCCTTATAACTTCAGAAATCATATGTCAGTTTTTAGGAATGTAGGTCAA
Source organism: Trochalopteron elliotii (assembly GCA_024734555.1). Lineage (NCBI taxonomy): Eukaryota > Metazoa > Chordata > Aves > Passeriformes > Leiothrichidae > Trochalopteron > Trochalopteron elliotii. The sequence continues at coordinate 498,766 of JANPWX010000359.1, forward strand.
AAAGTCTGATAAGATAATATTTCATAACATTGTAAAACAATTGCTTCTGAACTATAAAAATTTGTCTTGAATTCAAAGAGGAAGTGCTTTGGCTTGTAATCTAAAGTACTTATATTGGGGAAAAGTAAGCTTGTCTTTCACGTAAAAGCTGTTACACAGAAAAGATCATAGTTACTGTTTCATTGTTCAGGCTGATTTATATGCTCTATTATTATTATACAGCTTAGCAGGAGTTAGAGAAATAGGTCCTGGATTTTGTATCTCATATTCTTCTTCTGTGTGTAGATATTTACAATAGAACCTTAAGTTAACTGGTACTGAATGCCCTTGTGTATTTTAGTTTGCATAAAAGTTTAGTTTAGGTGGTTGATTTAATATAACCTGTAGTTAAAAGTGAGAGTCGCTATGTTTTTGTAAAAACAGCTAATGATTTCTGATTATCTTAGTTATTCTTCAGCCTATATAGATTTTTGTAAAAGTATTATATGCTTAGACAAAATGCAAAGCTTGACTTGAATTCTTTTCCTGTAACTTAACTACATTGGCACAAATAGGTGCAATTTTATACATGAATGGTTTTGAATTAAATGAGAGATACACCAAGTGCTAAATTAGCATTAATTGAATTGGCATACATCTATTACTACTTTCTGTAGCCATCAGAATATTGCCAGCTAAAGTGCTCTTTGGTTGACATGTGAATGCATATTGTACACTCTCTGCTTAATGTTTCTTTGAATATTTTATAAAACAAGGCAGTGCTAATTTTCCCTCTGTTTTGTTACAGAGCTCAGTATGTGAGTGCCCTTAGCATCTCTCAGGCTCTTGTGGTTTTATGCAGCACCAATGGAGGAATGGGAAAGCCCTTTTGCCTGAACTTGCACTTTGATTGCTGTGTAGTGCTCTGGCTTTGCTGAACGGGCAAGCAAACAGTCATCAGGAGGCTTGAGAAACAGATGGCTGGGAAGGCAGGTGTAGACTGGACTGTCACCAGTGCAAAAGTACATTCCTGAGCTTGGCGTCTGAGCCTGTCATAGCCAGAAACATCTCTGAATGGTCTGTCTGAAACATTAGGGAGGAAAGGTTAAAAAGAAGCACAATAATAATACTAGAAGCAGGAGAAAGCAGTGCCAAGACAGTGCTGGATTTACCCTCTGGCCATTTTTCTCTCTCTTTGCAGTAGTGGTAGAAGGACAGAGTGTGAGATGCAGGCTGTGTTTCATTCACACCGTAGAGAAGCTGCAGCGAGGAGTGCTGAGCTATCAAACAAGTTTTGATCAACTGTTGCTAAAATGACAGATAGTTGGGTTTTTTGTTTGTGCATTGTTAGGAAAAGTTCATTAGTCCTGCTAAGGCATGTTGGTTTTATTAAACTTGGTATCTTCAAACTGAAGGGAGAAACTGCTCGTTTCAAGATTTGGGAACAGAACAGTATTGTTAATGCTGGAACCAAGGACATCACACTGTTAAAAACAATAGTTTGAAGCTGGTATTTTTATTGTGTGTTTCCTTGGCGTTTTTACACTTTCTCCTTAGTTGTTGTAATTTAACATATAAAACTTGCCAAAGTTAAAGAGAATGTGGGAAGAGCATGGTTCTTAATTAGCAATCGTTTAGAATTTAGGGAACAGTGGTGAGGGGAAAATTCACTTTGCAGAATCTAATATTTCTTCTGGATTCTAATACTGACAAATTTTACTATGTTCTTAGTCTTTGAAATATGAAATAGTGTTGGGGTTTTTTTTTAAATGCTTGGAAGCTTTAAAGATACAAAAAGATAACTTTGGTAGATGAAGGTAGAAAGAAATTGTGAAATGTCACATGTTACACAGCCAGCCGCATTTTTATTTGGTGGAGTGCTGAAATGAAGACAAACCTTACTTATATTGCACTTTGCACTCACTAAAGCAAAAGTAAGCAGTTGTTATATGGCTCAATGTTAAACGCATTAGTGCAAGGGTCATACCAGTAAAAGCAAAAAATAAACTTCCGGTATTGTGTACGAGAATTTTTGCTCATGCTGTTCTCAAAATAAGATCTGACCTGAAAGGTAGTGTGTGCTAATTTTAAACAATGAGATAATCATCACACTTTCCTGCATTGCCTCCAAAAGTGTGATTGTGAGTAGCTGGCTCCCCCCCCCGCTTCATTAAGCTTACCTGTGGAAGTGAACTTTTCTCTGGATTCTGAGGTCAGCTGAACAACACTGCTTTTTTGATTTGTAGTCAGAAACAATAAGAAAATTGCAGATAAGCTTCAGGACTTTGTTTAAAAAAAAATGCACGAGCAAAACCATTTCTCTAAATTGTGGGAGTATATAGTTTGAAGATACCTGAAATTAAAAATATAGCTTTTCCATCTCTTTTCAATTTTTACCAGACTTCTTGTAGTATTTAGACAAGGAGCAGTATGTTATAACACAGTAAAATAACACCAGTCATGCAAGCTTGAAAATAGAGAGGTGATTCTTAGGTTGCTTGGATAGAATTAATAAAAAAAAGATTGCAGAAATACACAAATAGAATGACCACTTTCAGAATCTTTTTGTATAAAGACTTGTACTCCTGCAGAGACAGTAGCAGGCCACAGCAGCCTAATTTGGTCTGCCTAATATTATCTCCTCTTGGTCACAGTATAAATATACTTTTTGAAAGGGGGAAGAAAGGAATCTTTAGTTGGAGACTTATTCAGTTAGGATATTTGAAACTACTGATTATTAGTGTTAATGTTTTTTAATGCTATTAATAATAATTAATATCCTTAGTCCAAGGAGTAAGAGTGAAAACAGTTCTGTATTGTCGTGTCTAAATGTGCCTGCACAACACCATTCTAAAGCTGGTGCATATACCTTGCAAGGGACCTGTGTGCTGGGGAAGCAGTATTGTCTCTGTCCTGCAGACATGGTTTATTGGGATTGAGTTTCATTCCACTGTTGCAATGTTTTTCAGTGAAAAGTGGCCCAAAGGTGATAGGTTAGTTACCATGTGAAACATTGCTCACAAGTCACCACTTCCTTTTGTTCCTTACCCTCTTTTCCTCGTGAGGCTTCTTCAGGCTGCCTTTGCCTTTTCTGGGAGTCCCATGATCTTGTGGGTCAAGCAGAACTTTCCAATCTTCATCAACTGGCACAAAATCCAGTCTTAATTTCGTAAAATCAAACAAACAAAACCCATATGGAAGTAATGTGGCTTTTGCCTTTTTCTTCTCCAGTGCTGATTGTTTTCCTCTGGTTGCCCTCATTATGCTACTTTCTATAGTGATACAATACCTTGTACCTCGCTTCTCAATAGATAATTTTCCTTTTATTTGTGCTTTCCTTAGGTTCTACCCAGTTTTATCCTAGTTCTCTAGGTATTTTCCCAGTGGGATACCCTCAAGGACTCTTACCTTGCTAATTGCAAAAGCTGTCTTATTCTCTCTGTGCTGTTTATTCTGTGTGCCCTGTCAGCAGTGAGAGCCAGTATACCTGTACATGATTTAATGCTGAAGGGTCTGGTAGCTCAGTGTATGAAAAAATTCCGGATCTTTTAGTGACACATTCAGCCTAGTTGTTTTGCAGTGTATAGGCTACAGAGCAAAACCTATGGACTCTTGATTTATTTCTGTAAACTCTGAAACTGGAAGTGTCTAATAACTATCTATATTCAGGTACCTTTCCTAACTGTGCCTCTGGGTACTATCACAACATACCGTAGTAATTGTTTAACTGACATAGTTTTGTATCCACTTCTGTTCAAACTTTGGAGGTCGGTGTAGAGGTAATGTCTCTTCCTACTGCTGGCCTTCAGGAATTAGCAAAATGTGTGGAAACATTTGTAATCTCTTACCCAAGAGCAGAATAAATTTCCTGGGATAATTCTGTAGTTAGTATGTTTGCAGTAGCTGCTGGTGTTTGCTTAGAATTTATGGCGTGGCAGCTACAAATGTGAGTATGTAACTAACAGAAATTAGTTAATTACAAAGCAGCAGCTTCTACCAGTTGTAAATAATCATAGGTGTAGAGTGCAGCACTGACATTAGCAACCTGTTTTTGTGACATACACGTAAGTACACTATCCAGATTTTATGTTTCAGTAAAGCTTAAAAATATTCATATCGGCCCTACCAATACCACACTTTCCTGGTATTTATCTCAGTGTATATGTGATTTAAACAGAAGTTCAAGTGAGATATGGATAAGGCAGTGTTTTGAAAGCTACTCCTGGTATTCATATAGAATGTCCTCTTTTGCTGAGGACTTTGTGGGTAGAGAATGCTAGCATTACAGATCACATGGTAATAGTAATAAGAGCTTGAATTTGGCAGGGTTATATACAGTATGATGACAGAAAAATGGGTAAGGTATTGACTTTCAAGTTTCCAGGTATAATGAATGAATGTAAATCAATGTCACCCATTGTTATTAAGGCCCATGATAGAAAACATTCAAATCAATACAGGTGTTTAAATAGCTTCATTAGAAATCAGAACTTGAACATTATTTTGTGACTGGTGTTGACATTTTAAGGTGTACTGGGGTACATCTAACCATTTATATCATGTTGTGACATACACTTAGTAAATGCAGGGTTCAGGCACATTCCTTACTGCTTTATTGAGAAGCAGGAGAATTTTTTGTTTGGTGTGTTTGATTGTCAGTGGTCACAGGAAGTAATTTCTTCCCCTACCAGCCAAAGCAATTCCACATTTGGCGTTGAAAGTTGCCTGAATTGCCCCAATATCCGAAAGACTTGTATAGCCTTTGATACAGAATATTTTTTTGTTTATCAGATCATTATGATGTATGTCATTAGAAAAACCATGTAATTGTTTTCATACATTGATTGTGTTTGCAACCCTTGTGTCAGTATATAAATAGGAGATGTAATACTGGAAGTGAAGTATGTGAAGTACTGATTGCTTAATAAACATTATTACTTCAATTACTTATATTTATCTGGGTACTTGACTGTGCTGCTGATGCAATCAGAACTTTCATAATAGCTAAATCTGTTGACATTCTGTGTAGACAAATATGTGTTGGGAGAAGAGATCTCTGAGAAACATATTATAAATTCATTGCTAATGCAGATGTTATTAAAGTTGCTATAAAAATGCACAGGTAGCACATTAGGGTTCACATGGTTCAAAGTCTTTCAGAAGTATTCTGAGGCATTTCACATGATTGTCCTGGTAGGGATTACATTCTGCTGCAACATTCAAATCTTGTTAGACTGGGTCATCTGAGGAAATTTTTTTGTGAATATAACCATATACCAAAAGATGAGTCTGCTTTTTTTTTTTATTTTTATCTTTTACATTTCAAGTTATAAGGTTCCTGGCCAACAAGAAATCTTGATGCTGATGTGGTTCTTAATTGGTAAACTTTTATAACCTCATGTAAGAGTAGATGAAAATAAAGTTTCATTTTGACCATACAGCCAAGGAAAACCCAGAACTTGCAACTTGTTGCCAGAAGAGGTAACAGCAACTGTTGACTTTGCCAGGTTCAGGAAGTAATTGAAAATAACTGTTTTGCTACATTTTCAGAACATGATGTTCTCATTGGCAAATAATTTTTGAAAGGAAAATAAAAGTCTTACTTTTTGATTTTTGGAAAGTAAAGTTGAAAGAGCATTTCAAAGTGGTGTGATGTAAGTTGGTTCATGTTCTGTTTTTTAGAAGCACTGGATATGTGTGAGCTTCCTATACATTTATATGTGCATGGGGAGAGATAGAAATTAATAGAAAACATGTAAAAGCTGTAGTCAGTGTAATGACTGCTGCTATGTTTGGAGTCAGCTTACATACACCCACTATTCCCTATTACCCTGACTGAGATTAAAGTCAGGATTCTTAAAGGGACTCATGCTGAATTGCTATTGAAGATGTCTTGATTTTAATATATCCCATTACCTATCAAGAGTCATCAGACCTCAGATGTACCATTTTCTGCTTTGAATAAGTAGCACTAGCTTTTAAAAGCATAGAGCTAATTTATTCTGCACACCAAATCAGGTCATCAGTTTTCATTATTTTTATTCTTAGCTGACTGCAATTCTGTAAAACTCAAAATATGCCCATAAAAGCAGTAGTAAGACAAAAGATGCTTTAAAAACTGTGTTTGTAAATGGAGAAATTCTAGTGTAAAATCGTGACTGCATAAGCTACAAATGAATCAGACGTTTTTCCAAACTGCATTAACTTTGTCATAAAAAATAGCTCACTCTAAAAATATGAGATGTAAGCCTTGGTATCTTTCTGAGCATTCTGTAATCCAGAGAAACTTCTGATGTTCCGTAATCAGTTCTGCAGCCCCGGGGAAAGGGGTATGCTTTATTTATAGGACGATATACCATGAGGGTATTCTGGGGCTGATGAGAGATTTCTGATTACCATCTGCTGCAGCTACTCAAGTTTCAGAGTGGATTAACTGTGTACACCAAGACCTTAAGATCTTAAATCCAGCTGTAGGCTGTTTATCAGTAGTGGTAGACTATGTAAGATCTCCTTGAGTAGAGTGTCTGAGCCCTTGTCTACAGCAAAAGAAGCTTGGCTGTTGGAAGTCAGTGTCAATGAAACAGTTTTTCAGTCAAAACACAGATTTTTATATCTTGAGTGCCACTTTTCCGTTTTGGAGAAGATGAAACTGAAAATGTAATCGCTTGGGAGTAAAGGCGAGACACTGGCCAAAATGACATTGTAGGAGTTTGCCAAATCAGCAGCTACAGTTTTGCTGTCTAAAGAAGCAAAGAGGATGAGGATAGGCTTTTGTTTGAAATTCTGAGTCTAGGGCATCTGATTCAGTGCAGATCTTGAGGTTCTCAAACACTCGCACATCTTTCTGTTTATGAACACAAGGTGTTTTACAGTTTGTTGAAGAAATGAGGCTTTACAAAAATAATTGTAAACTTTGATAGGTATTTTCAGGAAACTTCACCAGAATCACCATTCTTGAAGAGGCAGCTGTATAGGTAGCTATAGGTTGGCCAGTTGGGTGATGGCTTTTCATGAGCATCTTAATTTTGCCCATTTTTTTTCTCTCTCACACCAACTTTTAGGAAAACCATTCCAATAAAATAATGTTAAGACATCTGTTTCCTTTTTCAGATTTCTTTAAGATACATTTAAAAGCTCTAAGTAGGGGACTACAAGAGGAGAAGGGAGACAGCTAGGTGAACATTTAAAATATTTACTGATTATCTGTGTGTTCTTAGAGAAAGTTAGTTTAAAATATAGACTTACCTGTGTCTGAAGGAAGAAACTTAATTGCATCAATAAGGATAAAAACACCTTTCTTTGGAAGAATGCCAAGACCTTATGTGACTTCTGTTGTGCTTCAGTTGTCAGTCTGTCATAAATTTCCTGCCTGACATTCTCCTGTAGGAATTTGCTTTGTTTTTAGGGGAGCTTTTTGCCATTGATATGTGATCATAATATAACTCTGGTACTACTCATGCTATATAATTTTTTCATGTACTGTAGTTTGTAACTGTAGCCTGACTGAAGAAGCTTCCTAGTTGAATACATTTTGCATTCCTTCAAGCTGCTGCATCCTCTCTAACTCCTGATGCCACATTACTCTGTCATTTGAACCCTACAGTCTGAAAGTGGGGGCAGGGAAGCTTTTTAATTATTCTTAAAACAGCTGCAACAGGAAAGAGAATAAACTGTACTTAAACTCTTTTTGGCGCAGTGCTTTACCAAGATAATTTTAGTAAACATGTTTTGCAAAGCCTATAAAATTAAAATACATGTTCCAAGAGCTTTTTAAATTTTTTTTTCCTCTGTGTGTGAATTGATTTTTTTTTTTTTTGTTTTATTGTAGTGGTTGATCAATTAATGTTTGTGGTACAGTCAGTGGCCTTATGACTGGTAGTTAGAGGATCTTGTGGTTGAGGACTTGGCAAATAATTCTAAATGAAAAAGAGCTTGCTAGTTTTTACAAAATGGGTGTTAATCTTTCTGGAAATCTAAAGTGGTATTATCAGATGAAAAAACACATTTTTGCTGTTAACTAAAGAACTTACTTTCTAAGTTTGTTATCTCTGGATTAATACAAAATTGGTTTCACCCTTCCTTGTCTTTTTAGCTGCCTAGGAGCAATTGGTTTCCACTTTTGAAAAGTACAGAATTGTAGAATTTCACAAACAACGCAGTACCATATTTAGGAAATAAGGACTAACTTTGACTTTCTCTATCATGATTATTGTTGTTGGAATGCATGTTGTGAACATTTTTGTAGTGTCTGCAAGGGAAGAAAAACTCACACATGAACTAAAACTTGTACATACTAGAATAAATTTCCTACGAAGTTACATAAGGAAGTCCATGGAGATGGTGAACAATAGGATCACCAGTTATGTTCTAAAAATGTCCAGAACAAGCTGGTTCTAGTGTAATTTTAAGGCTGTTGAGTCAAATTTTGCTTAGTTGCACTGCACTGGAAAACCAGAATACTTGATTTTAGCATTTGGTTTAAAAGCAGGTCAATAAGGGGAAATCTGGTTGCTGTTCTGCAGGTAGTGGTTAGAGAGTATCTGAGACAAGAAAGTTTCTCTTGGGGAAATTAGAGACAGGGTCATCAATTTTGGAACAGAAAATTCTTATTAAAATAGCATTACAGGTTTTTTTCTCTTGTTTTTTAATTTCTATTTAATTTTTTAAGTTTTTGCCTGGAACTTTTTAGAACATTTTTAGAACATTTTTTTCATTTTGCAAACTGCTAGTACTTACTTAAGAAATTCAGTTGAAGGCAAATAATACACATAGAAGAGGGGAAGAGACCATTGTTTGATTCATATAAAAAAGTAGTATATTTGTAGTAGTGTATATATATTGTAGTATATATTGGTAGTATATTTGATTAGAAGTGCAACCTTTATTTTTTGCCTTATAAGAGGTATTTTTTTTCACATATTGCCATTTTTATAAAAGGAAATGTTTCTTACTCCACTGTAGTTTCTGCTTATTTGTGGATGTTGACTTTAGAGGTTTAAAATAGGTTGTAGAACAGACATCTTCATTCACTGGCATTGTCTGCTTTGTCTGAACTGGATAAACTTAATTTTAGTCATCTCTAAGTTTTCATTTTTGTCTGTTTTTTACACACAAAGTTCTTTCAGATTAAACCTATGGAGTCATGTGTTACCCAAGCAGACATAAAGAATTCAAAAATTACCTGTATCACAGAAGTTCCAAATCAGTCCCCTGTGTATGTGTTTGTGTATATGCTATGGCTTTTTAAATGCAGATGTTTCTAGGGGAGATTAGGAAAAAAATGTGGTTCAGAAGTACATGGCTCAAAATATTCTTACCTCTTTCCAGCCAGAATATGTGGCTAATACCCTTCAAAATGTTTGTTCCAAAAGTACAGGACATTCCTTTGGGAATAACTTGTTACTCACTTGATAGTAATTGAATATGTCTTTAAGTATTTTCATTGAAATGTGAAGGGCTAGGGCTCTTGGGGGGAATTTCAAGACTTAGAGAATGTTGGGAATGTCACTTCATGCAACAACAAAGGAGCTTCTCCTTCCAATCTATAGGTATGACCATTTGACTGTGTATTTAGAAATAAGGAAATGCGTGGAAAAGTTTTCTGAGTCTTATTCCTGAGAAAAATATGACATATTTTCATTGTTATAAAATGTAGAGAATGCAGTGTACAGATATAAAGACGTAGAAAGTATGTTTGGGTAATAGTTGGAGGCCAAGCTAAATAAACATTTATAATTCTGTTTTCATTTTCATTCCTTTTTGGTACATTTCACTGAGCTTTCAGAATGAATACCAGCTATTGTTTTCTCTTTCCCACTTATATAGTGCATGCAATATTTTATGCATCATTTGGGCCTCAAATGTTGTGAGTGAACCTTGTAATTCAAATAGCATTTTTCATTGGAAGGAAAACACATTGTTTCTAGAAACTCTTGTAAACAGTTTTTCCCAGTGATTATCTATATAATTTATTGAACGCATTCCCCTGTAATTTATGGATCTGGATAATTCTTGGTAATTGTAAAACACTGAAAAATCAGGTTGAAGTGTGTTGTTTGATTAAGTTTTGAAAGCTTGTTGCTCTGAAATTGGGGCACTTCTGCATGTGACATGGTATGGAAACATTCTAATTCAATCAAAGCACATGGGACAGAAGACATATAATGCAGGTAGCAAAATTTGGTGGAATGCAGGGCCTTGTGCTTGTTTTCAAAGTAGTAACTGTATGAGACTGGAAGATGGCTATTTTCCCATCCTGCTTGACTTTTTGTGTTTATGTGTATTTATATGTACACACCTGGTATCCCCTAAATTTCTCTCCCCTCCTAGGTGGAATCATTGCTGTTTCATTACACTTGTACATTCATTTATTAGAGCACATAATGTGCAATGCTTGGGAATCATGGCTTGGTTCCATTGAAAAAACAGGTCCTTTTTCAGAAATTTGAACCTTTATTGTGAAGTGTTTTAAACTCTAGAAAATAAGATGTATATAAGACATTATTTTAATATTGAAAATAAAATGTATAAGAAAGCCAAAGTATAAGAAAGGAGTTTGTCCTTTTTTTTTGACTTTTAAAAAGCATATTGCTTTTTCTTTTTGAAATAAATGAAAAAAATCTGAGAATCTTGAAAATTTTTATTTCCGTTTTTAATTCTTAATATATTGTGGAGTTTGGTTGTGAGTTTTTTTTTTGTTTTTTTTGGTGTTTTTTTTTTTTTTTAATATCAGGTTTGGAGAGTGTGATGAGCAGTTTTTCCACTGTGCTGAAGAGGAATAGGGTCAACTATTTTGAAGGTGGTTCAGAGCTGTGCTTTAGTCTGTCTGGAGTCCTGAGCTTGGAGGATGATGCCGAAACTCTTACTGATCATCTGAATGTGTTTTGTTGAAAGAATCTATAGATGATAGAAGTCCACTGGCTTTTTAACTGACTGATGGCATCTTCTACAAATGAGCTTTTTTTTTCCTTTATTCCACAGGCTGGGTTGTCTAGTCTCCTTCCAAAACCAGGACATAATAAAGAGCAGATAGTCTCCTATATTGCTGATTAGAAATTGTAGCAAAAGGTTTGTAAACTAAACTAAATAGAAAGCTGCGATTCTTTCAGAGAATAGTGCAAATTAGTTTCAAATCTAAAAGTGGCTATAGTAAAGTAAGCAAATTAGGAAGTTCTGTGTGGCAGTATGACTTACTGTATGTGAATGGAAACATTTCTGATAAATGAGAAAACGCCCAGGTTTTGCTGTGTTTTCTCCGAGTCTGTAGTCTTCTCTCTTCCATAAAAGATATCTGGTTTTTATAAAGCCAGCAGGAGACAGATCTTTTGTATGTGCTTCCTGTCTGAAGTGCTCAGACAATATATTTGCCATATAATGTGTTTTTCCTTTAATGATCCAGAGATCCAGACAGATCTCCTTACTTAGCTGGGGGAAAAAAAAAAGCCAAAAGAGGCAGAGTTTATTTTTCATGGCAATAACTTGGGGAAAGTGCAGTCACTATCTGTTCTTTCAACATTGGCTTACTGAGCAGGTGCCAGGTCTGCATTGCCAGGCCTTCCAGCACAGGTGTTGTTCCAAATGAGCTGCAACACTTGCTGTCTCTTGGCTGCCCTGGAAGGCATGCAAACAAAGGAAAGTATCAGGATTTGCATGAGCTAGGTTAGGAGCATTGCTGGAGCTGGGAGGGGACAATGAAAGATGGGAAGAGGATAATGGAGAGGAGTGAGCATGCTTGGGAAAATCAGGAATGTGATCAGAGATGAGGTTTACTGTGACATGAAGCTGTTGTGGAATCTGGCGATGGGAGAAGACATGGCTTCAGGCTGTGGTCAGGTGTGTTGAGGATGAGAATTACTGCTTTCCTCCCCATGTTCTCCTCTGTCACTTTTGTTGACATGAATTTTTCCTGAAGCCCCCTTTTAGACTTGGGCTGTCTTGTAGGGCTGCAGCAGCTGCATGGGTTCCATGCGGTGCAGTGGGTTGCAGTCATGCATGGTACATGCAATTTTAACATGTAAGTTGGAGTCTCTTGAAACTTCTGCAATTTACAGTAGCTCCTGTAACCTCAGAGGTTGCCCTGGTAACTGGTGTCCCAGGAGCCTCCAGAAATATACTTGAAAAGTGTCTCAAAGTCTACATGCCAATGTAATGTCTAAAAATATTGGGTAATTATGTTCATATTTAAAACTGGTTATCAAGATGTCTTTGGTAGCAGACTTCCCCAAATATAAAATAAGAAAAATTGCATGCACTTTGAAATTATGTGGCTTAAAAATTCCTAAGAAGGCATCATGAGCATTCTCCGAAATTATGAGCCATTATTTGATGATACCTTCTACTTTTTCTTTAACAACATAACTTAAATTTGTATTCATATAGTATTTAAGTCATTAGAAGAATGACTTCTGCCTTCATATGACAAAAAAGAGAGGTGTGGATTAAAGTCCTTTAATACTGTTGGTCTCCAAAAGAAGGAAGCCAAGAGGATACAGTATTTTGACAGGGAGACAAAANTCTAAATGGAAGAGAAAATTTTTGGATATGTTTTCAAGCATCTTGAAGTACAATACTGTTGGTATGATGTTACTTCACCAACTCTTAGTTAGGAACTGAAAAAGGATTACAGTCCTGTACGATTTGCTTGAAGTTGAACATGCATTAATGAGGAACTGATGATGATGTTGGACAGTTCACTTTGGGGTTCCTGACTTCCAGCACTTCCTAAAAAGAGTGATTGATTATTGCTAGGGGTTAGGAAAATCGATCACTTAAAAAGGTTTACTGGAAAAGCTAAAGTCGAACTCCAAAAATGAATAGCTGCTCCAGAAAGTTTGGGTCTATGTAATAACACTTAATAACATTTTGGAACTTTCTCATGGTTTTTAAAGTGTATTTTAGTCTTACCTAGTTTATAGGCGTCCAGAGTTACCTGGTAGTGAGGAAAGGTTTCTAATACCGTGCTTGCTTTGAGTTGTGTTTTCTGTATTGCTTAGAAATTAACCAGAAATTCTGGGAAAAGCTTAGACTGTAAGTCATAAATCTTGAAGAGCATAGAGGATTTTCTCTGGAGGTTTTCAGAATGTTTATAATCAGTATTAACAAGCTAATCAGTAAACTGTGGTATGTGTAATACAGTTTTCAAGGATTTTTCAGCACTGCATCTTTTGGTGTTTACTCATTAACCAGTGGGTAGGCTGTGTGCTCAAGTGGTATCATTTCTCTGTAATCTACAGAATATAGACAAATATGTGAGTTAACTGATCATTGGACAAGTCTGAAGGATGGTGGTGAATGGAATTATATCCATCTGGTGGCTGATCTCAAGTGGTGTTGCCCAGGGTTGAGTATTGGGCCAGCCCTGTTTAGTAACTTTATTTGTGATTTGGATGAGGAGATGGAGTGCACCCTCAGTAAGTTTGCAGGTGATGCCAAGCTGGACAGGAGTGTTGATCCTTCTGGAAGGTAGGAAGGCTATGGAGAGGGATCTGGACAGGGTACATTGGTGGACTGAGGCCAAATGTCAGAGGTTCAACAAGGCCAAGTGTTGGGTCCTTGCACTTGGGTCACATCAACCCCAGGCAGTGCTACAGGCTGGGGCAGAGTGGCTGGAAAGCTTCCTGGAGGAAAAGGACCTGGGAGTGCTGGTTGACAGCTGCTGAACATGAGCCAGAAGTGAGCCCAGGTGGCCAAGAAGGCCATTGGCATCCTGGCCTGTATCAGCAACAGTGTGGCCAGCAGGACCAGGGCAGTGATTGTCCCCCTGCAGTTGGCACTGGTTGATAATGATTAGTGGAACAAGTTATTAAATAATAAGCAAAGGGCTTCCTAAAATGGATAAAGAAACCACGGCCAGTATTGGCACTTTGTTGCAAATGCAAACTGCTAAATTACAGTGATAATATAATAGGTTGTAGCCAATATGAACACTCTGTATAATGGATTTATATTCAGTTTGTTACTGAGTGCACTGTCTTTAGGACCAAACCTCCTAAAATGGACCATGTTTAAAACAAAGAAATTACACAGAAATAGTTCTAAGTTGCGATAAAATTATCAACAGTACATGTATCACTAGTGTGTTAACTCTTCTTTTTCTTATTGATAGTTCTTTAGCTGTTTTTAAGACCTCTCAATGAAAAGTGTTCATACTTTGCTGAGGAGGACCTTAGGGCCCTGGTGGGTGAGAATCTGGCACTTGGTCAGCAATTCGTCCTTGGAGCAGAGAGGGACAACAGTATCCTGCATGTGTTGGGTAGAGTGCTGTCAGCAGGTTAAGGGAGATGTCAGCTTAATTTATGGATTACTAAATGTTCCTGGTATATTTGAGGCAAAAATTGCACAGGATTATCTATGCACGTGTAAAGAGTTCTCCAGTTACTGTTATCCTTTGAACAGATGTGCACTAAATTGTCTTAATGATCAGTTATCAGCAAATGTGATTCTGAGTATCCTGGGGTTACTGATCTGTGTGTGGGAAGCTCAAAGCTTGCTGCCCCTGAGGAGCAATGTCTGCAGAAGACTGCTCCAATCACCCTCATACAAAGCTCTGATGTCCCTGTGAAAATAAATCATTTGAGATTAGGGTAATCTGAGAAGTCATTTCTGAAATTTTACGGTTTAATTCAGGTGTCCCAGAACAGATGAAAGTGTGTTCATACAAGGAACTTCCATGACTTTCTTGTGTGTATCTGTCACCTGTCACTATCTGCTAAGGGCACTGGGATGGCTGGTGTTGTTCAGATGCAGTTTGCAGCTATCTTGGCTGAAAAAGAAGGTGAATAATACAGTGCTGGTTTTAAGCACTTCAGGCAATACATGAATTTCTTATGTTGGAAAAAAATAGTTTGTACAGTGGGGATTTTGACACAGATTAAGATTTCTTCAAAAACCTTTCCGGTTCTCTTTCAAAATTGCTGGGAACTTGTGTGGGAAGACAGCAGGTCATGCTCTGATGAGATAAGCCTCTCTGGTGTATCCTAAAAGAGATAAGGAATCTTAGTCTGTGTAGTAGCAGAGAATGTTGTCTGTGAAGAGGCAGGTACTCTACACCTGCCCTTCTTGGAGCAGGGTTTGATTGCTAATGTTAAACAACATGCTTTTGTTTTTCTTATCGAGCCCTCGGGTGTTCTCAGCTGTGCTGTAATGTCTGCTCAGGAAATCTCAGTGAGAGGCAGTAAAGAGTTCAGATGTTTAGATCTTAGCATTGTATATCTATTCCATTTAAATGAAGCCAGAATGAAAAAAAAATGAAGGGAAAAAATTGTTCTTTGGACTAAGATTTTACATTGTGGAAAGTATCAGGTTAGCTGATATCCCACTCAGCTCCAGTGGGATTGGGTCTTGTTGGTTGGCTTGGGGATCAAAGGAGGTGTGAACTCTTGATCTATGCTTATTTTTATAATCTGAATTTTACTGATTCATTATTTTTCTTCCCAACTGCCTGGTTTTGGAAAGTCTATGGAGCCTTGTCATCTTTATATCTCCTCTTTTATAGGATTTATTTGAAATCAAGAAATAAATTTTAAAGCTAGGAGAGTGTGTGTCTTACGCATTCTTAGATGATGTGATCCCTAGGATTATTTTCCTAGGAAGCCATCTAAAACGTAATATATGGTTCATTGGTAGCCCTGGAAACAGCCTGCTTCTGTCTCAATCACTTTTCTCATCACAAAGCTTACTCTTCCACAATTTCCTTTCTTCTCATAAATCTTTTAAGAAATAGTTTTTATTGTAACTAAATACCATTGTGAGAAGCATGCAAATACTGTGGTAGGGAAAAGATTTTGGGACATTTCTGCTGTATTTGAGAGCAGATCATTTAACAGAGATATCTGAAGGTTCAGTTCCTTAATATTCTGGAAATAATATTGTGCTGGATGAGACTGGCAGAAGATGATGGATATTAAAAGAAGGGTATTTATAATAACTTACTGAGGCCAAAATTTATTCTTTATTACCTAATGTGTGCAACTAGAACTGTTCTTAAAAAATTTAAAGTAAATAATCCGGTGTAACAGACTGGGACCAAATTGTTGTTGATTTTCCAAATTTGTAAAATTTGTGTCCTATTTCTACAAGTTCAAATAGCTAATTTACACTTGCTTGGAAGATTGAGATAATGTTGCAGCATAAAACAAGTTGTTGAAATAAGCATTCAGCATATATCGAATGAGAAGTTATCAAATGTCAGTGTGAAATAGTTACACCACTTATTGTTTGTTCTTTTCTACTGAACTATACTGACAGTTAAAATCCACTGATAAGGAAAAATTGGCCAGCAATAAGTTGCTGCAAATATGAATAGACAGTACTGTTAATATTGCCTGAATATTTTTGTTATGTTCAGTTAACTTTGTGTCTCAGAGAATTGGTTGATTTATAGATTTTCAGTTACAATGTGGCTATTTTTAGCTCAGGGTTCAAAGTGGGTAATAGATACTGAATTCTATAGTCACATGTGTATGTGTATACAAAATGCAGTATTCAAATAATTTAATATTTTTGTTAACTTTTCAATTAGCTGTTGCATCAAGTTAGTTCAGCAAATTATTTTCCTTTGGATGTATTCTTTCTGTTCTTAGTACAGAAATATAAATCTCCTAAAGCAGCATTCCTTTAATGGCACATCTGCTTCTCAGTCCTTCTCAGTTTCCCTTTACTCTCTCTGTTGTTTCAAACTTAAGTTCTGTTGAGTCCAACGGGGCAAGTCATGTTGCAGTATGAATTTACAGAAATGTGTGGAAATCTGGGTAAAGCTGGTTGAAGATGTGCTTTTAAAATGTTTTACATACAATCTATTTCTAAAGAAAAAAATTATACCCCAAAAGTTTTGAACTTTAATATCAGTGCTTTTCATTACTTTTTTTTTTAAATCTAATAATCTCTCTGGTTTTGTAAATTAAGGATTTACTATTTTAGTCTTTGTATCAGTTAAACTGTTTGGAGAGTTCTTAAATATATAAAATGTTTTTCCTTCAGGTTTCATTATGGCATTTGAATGCTTGCCTTTATTTTCAGGATTCAAGTGTGAATATTAATACTGAAGGCTTGTCTGCTTTTGATTAAATTTATTGGTGTAGGTGACACGAGGGCCAGCTCCATTTTTGGGACCACACAAATTCTAACAGCAGGCTTTTCTTCCTGGCATAGTTCAACTACTGGGAGGAGTAAGCCGGGTAACCAAAAGACAGATTTGCAAATATAATTGTGTTCATTCTAGTACTTTTCCTGGTACACTGGTGTCATTTCAGCTGGGATTTTCTTTACATTGCTGTCCACTGTACAGGCAAACTTCCAAGTACAATCTAAATATATTCTCCGCCACATCTTGATTAAACTATCTGCATGCTTTAGGTACAAAAGTGGCTCCTGTGACATATTTTCAGTTCTGACTGACAGTTTTAGGAAAAGAAAGCATTTTTTTCACAAAGGTTTCCATGTTGAAGATGGACGTTCAAATCATTTTAAAACAAGAAAATATGAACTATTAAAATAAAATGTTTGGAAAAATTTGTTAAACCAGTAGTTATAGCAAAAGAGGAAATAAAGTTGGAAGTAGGAAGCTGGGAGAGTGAGGATGTTGACTGTAAGGGGGCAGTTCTATTTTCTGTCTCTCTGTTGCATTGAACAAGAATAATACTTCTCCCCGTGAAATCATTTAATCACTGTGAGTTTTCGTGGTGGGTGGCCATGATGTTGAGATAGGGCAAATTAATGTAGTTTCCAAGGATTTAAACTTTTCTTCTTCAGCCTTTTCTTGCCCACCCCAGGCATGCACATTTTTTCCTGTTGGTTTAGGCAGGGGGGGCCTTCATGGTGAGACCCTGGGCTGATTTCAAAGCACAGGGATAGCTGTGACCAGAATCAGTGGAGCCCTTTGGTTTCAGAGTGAACAGAAAGTAATTTAATTTGAAGAAAACAGATGAGAAAATTGTTTTGCTTCTGTGATTGGTTTTAGTTTTGAATAGCATATGAGTTAATTTTTGTGCCCTACAATGTGGCTTTTTGAGTATTTGTGATGTGGAAGAAATTTAGAAAGCTGCATACAGGGTATTGAGATATGGTACATGAACATAGTAATGAAAGATTAATGATATTTCCCTTGTATGACTTAGTGGTTTAAAAAAGGAGTCTTGTTTTCCTAGTAATTATTTTTTTCCTCCACAGAACACAATTATGACATTAATATATTTTCATTATTGCCTATACCAAGTATTAAATACAGTGGACGTCTGAAAATTACAAGTTGGAATTTTTTTGCCTGCCATATTATACTAAAGTTTGCATGCACACTATATCCTTAGCCTTCCTTCACAACTAGAAGGGCTGTACACTGTATTTGACAATATTTTTAAACTTTCTTATTTTCTTACCACCCCAAGTGCTATAATTCTAATTTATATTGAGAATTTCTTAGCAGCTACATGCTAAGATGCTGCTGTTGCAGATGAGAATTTAAAAATTGTCTTCAATGTATTCGCTCTTGACTCTTGCATCCTTTAACATCTTGATACTGTAATGTCCTGTAGTGATACTTCTTCAGCATTCCTCACAAGGCCAGCCTGTAGCAAGCGATCAAAATAGATCCATTTAAAATACTAAAAGTCTTGAAAAAAACTGGTATACCTGCCAATTTTTGTTTGTTTAGTTTTAATTATTTGGTAAAGCATGCTGATGACTTATTAGGTTTGATTTGTCAAAGCTATGAACATTTATATAAGTATAAAGATTGCTTCCCTTGCTTTTTATTTTGCTTAGGATAAACAAATACTTTATTTGATTTTTGTAGTCTCTGTCATGTCTTTCTGTTACAGGCATCTTGTATTAAATATTTATAGTTCACTGTTCTTTCCTAAGTGCCTGTAACTGTTATGAATAATTAAAGAACTGAGTTAAGGGGGGGGGAGAAGGGCATTGATGTAGCATTCAGCATGAGAATTTCCTGTAATTTTTTTGACAACTCTAAATTACATACACCTGAAAATCAACACGGAAAGCAAATCAGAAACTGCCTTATGTGGTTAGCAAAGGTACTTGAATACCCATGTCTTGTCTGCCCGTGTGATAATGTAGTGAATATTTTTTATCTATATCATAAGAATTGTCCTTAAAAGATCAACAGCTAGTTATTACTGTTAAAGTGTTGTTGCTATCTAAGTAATAAGGCTGAAGTAGCAATTCAAGCATTTGCAAGATAATATTTGTTTAGCAAGCTGTAAGTTTCTAAAAGTTCCAACTTATGTATTTAATTTAATACTGAATTATTTGCATGAGCTCTTTGTGGCATTGAAGAGTTAATATTGGTAATAGTCAGTCTTCTAGTTGACAAAAAGGAACTTACCTCAAACCATACAAGGAGAACATTTCAGTTCCATTTCTTTCTTAAAAGTTATCATATGAAATTTGCTAGTCCAGTTACAATTAGTCCAGAAGCAAATCTGAAGACAGCATTCATCAATCACTAGAGTGAAGAAAATCAGTTGATGAATTGAAAGCTGCAGGGCTGTGGTAATGATAGTGTTTAGAGTGAAAATATACTACACTTTATTACTCTGTAGCCTGAATGTCTGACTTGGAAATAATAACCTCTATGTGATAGTTTACTTCTGTGTTGTTCCCTAGAAAACACTCAGTGACAGTAAAGGACACAAAAACACCAGGAGCTTTCCAATAGAACAAATGACATTTGGATTGAAATTTGAACAAAATACACAAATTGACAGCACAGGTGGAGGTGAACATTTTGCTATATCAGGGAAAGTAAAAATGGATGATTTAGTTGTAACATTGTGCTGAGAGGTTGGGTGGGATGACCTGTAAGGATGTGTAGAAAAATCCATTCCTATACATCAGATAACACAATTGTGATCAATCTGCTCTTTATTTTTTGTGAGCAAGAGATGTTGACAGTTAAGGGAATAAATAACATGTAGACTTCCTCTTACAGTAAAGGAGAGAGACAAGGTACTTTACTGTTTTCTGACTAAATTAGTCAATCATAACAACACAATTATTTTCATGGCTGCATATGCAGTATTGAAAATAAGAATCTTGTCTTCATGGAGTAAGGTGTCATTTTCCATATTACTGGTTTTTTGGTATTTAAATATATGCAGTTTCATGGAGTATGAACCTGTAATGGCATTCTAAGATACACACTCTACAAGCTTGTTTTTGTCAGGTGGTTTGTCCTGGTTTGTTTGGAATCAGGTAGGATAGTGTCTGTGCCTGCTATTCAGGAAAGTTGGTAAAAAAACTAACAAATAAGCCAAACCCAACACTTATGTCTGTGGAGAAAACCTGGAAAAGCTGCTGGAAAGGCTTTCTCAAGAGTGGAAAAGGGTTGGAAGTCTTGAGCCAGTGCTCAGTCTCACCTCTTGCTGGTGATGCTGTTGGCTTCTCTTCCTCTGTGACGCTGAAGGGCAGCAGCAGAGGGAGAGGTAAAGCAGCTTTCTGCAGAGCCTGCATCTGAAACTACAGAAATCTTAAATGTAATTACTCTGTTGTATTTCGAAGTCATCCACATGCTGTACTTTTGCTTTAAAGGCTGACAGCTGTGCTACGTAAAATACAGTGAAATTGCTGTTTGTGACTGAAACAAGAAATGGAAAAATGCCATGCTTTCTACCAGTGGAACTACATGCAACTATGAATACTTGAAGGGAATCTGATGTTCAACTTCAGGCTGCTGCATAAGTCTTGATAAGACTTGTCGATAAGTCTTCATTAGAATGCTCCTGAAAATGTATCTTATCTATAGTGTTTGAGTATTTAAAACATTATTGAAGACCTGAAAATGAAAATGCTCAGAGTTTAAATAGGTGTGCATGTATGCACAAAGAGCATCTTGCTGGTTATATGGATAACAGCGAAGACTCAAAGCCTTCTTCCCTTCTGAGCTGTGCTGAAACCTGTTGAACCTTTTCGTTGAGCCAATTTCAAATCCTTTAGTACCCTTACATGCAGCATCAGCTTTGTCATCTGCAGTTATTCAGACTAAAAGCATCTGTAGTTTCTACTTGTTCTGATAAGTGATGGCAGAAAAAATAAATGGTTATCATAAACATAAGTTTCTCTATAGTAGTTAAAATGGCCTACCTGTTTGTCATAGTTTAGCTATAATTTCTTAGTATGTGAGAAATTAGGAATCTAAAAAACTCGCTACTTACTTACCTAGGGTTAAAACTCTTCATGCCATCAAGCAATTTTTAACAGCTTTTTGTCAGTGCAGTTTTCTCAGTTTAAGACTCAGTACTTAGTAACTGCTGCTTTTCATAAATAGCTATTGCAGTTTATATGGATTTGGTTAAGATGTTGGTTATTTGGATCTGAAATATGCATGTTTTGCTTTTACTGAGTTTGTGAAAATGGGATACCTCTTTTGCTCCATTGGAAATGTTCCCCAGAAGTCTGAACTGTAACTGACTCAGTAATACTAAGAACTGAGACATTCCTGCCAAACATAACTCAGGCTTTGGCTCTCTGTGCTCACAGCAGTCTCGGTAGTTTCCTTAAATGCTTCTTATTTATTTTCTTTTCAGATCAGACTTTTTCCCCCCCTTTCCCCTCCTAATCTGTTGCAAATTAACCCGTGAAACCAAATGACCCTTCATTTTAATTTCATAAATATGCAGATGAACTCATGCAAGAAAAAATGCCTCAATGGTGTTTGAATTTTGGTTGTGCTACTGTGTTTCAGTCTTAATATTATATATTATATATATAATATATTAAAGTATTTTAGAATTATAATGTCATGCCTAGTATAATATAATTAAACAATAAAATTATGTTATAAAATGACAGAAATAAATATAAGATCTTAGAATGGTGTATCCTAGTAATTGCTGCTAGAATGCAAACATACATGTCAGCATTAAACTGCAGAATGTGGAAGTCTTAGTTGCCACAGACTTTTTAAAATTTAGGTCAAAATCAAACATAGTACAAGTGGCTTCAGATCCTTTATTTTCAGCAGAATAGGCAATATCAGATTGTTGAATTTCTCTTCAAAAGAATATGGAGTGGTTTTATGTAAGAGCCAAGTGAGAAGGGAGCAAGCAGCATCATGCCCCGTGGATGTCTTCAGCATCTCTGTGGAAGAAGTCCACAAAGTTGGAGTTGATGATCCTTGTTGGGTCCCTTCCAATTTAGAATATTCTGTGAATCTGTATCTGTGCCATGGAGCACAGGGAGAGCTCCCCTGTGACATCCTGTGAGAGCACTTGAATAATGAAAAACCTGAGGATACTTGAGACAGCAACATGAAAAACATATTAAAAGATGGTTTCTATGCTCTTGGTAAGCTGATCAAATGACTAAATAAGCTCTTCTGTAGAAAGTTTTGCAAAGAAAGCCTTTAGTCTAGACTCTATTTGCAAAACCATATCCTGTTATTTCCTGGTTCGTCGCAGTCTTTTGAGTTAAATTGCTGCTATAACAGCAGCAAGGCCAACACAGACTACTGTTTTTCTCTGCTCTTTCTAATAGGCAGTGTGAAAGTGATCTCTCTCATATCATAGATTCATAAATTTTCTGGTGTCCTGTTTTCTTGAAATGAGGCAGAACAAAATGAGCCAAAGAGCCTGAGAGCCTCAATTCTGTTATTTTATGATGTTGGCAGTTCTCTTATGGCTTGCCTTATTGTTTTATATGCTTGTGAAATTGTTGCTGTACTCTGTGAGGTGGACCAAGATGAGAGATTTTGTTTTGCCTAATAGAATTGTTCATGTTGGAACAGAGCTGTAAGATTATCGAGTCCACCACAGAACCTAATGACATAAAGCTCTACTGTCAGTTCACGTGGGATCGGATTTCAACAGAACAGTTTCAACTACATTGATTTTAATTGAATTAATTTCTTGATAAAAGTGAGTGATTCTATTCTTTTCTCTTATTTTTAATTGGTTCCTTCTTTCTAGTGGTTATTGTGAACCAGCTCTGATACTTAGCTGGTCACATGGAAAATTGTTTCAGCCCACTAAAATTGCAGAAAACTAATTTGGAAGAAAATAGATTTTTTGTTTCCTGAGGTAGTGAGGTAAATTAACTTACTGTGTGTCACAGCTGCTAATGAGGGCCTGAGGACCTGAAGTGGGGAGAAGGGAGATACAACTGAGGCAAGAGGAGGAAGAGACAGGACGGAAAATTAATGTTTTGAAGAGGAGTTGAAGAGAGAATTGGTTTAACTGTATCACGAACCATGCAGTCTGCTCATCTGAAATAATATAGGTCATTTTTGTTTGAATATCGAGCATCTGTGTCCATATTCCTTTAATCACAGAATTCCTTTAGTAAAAAAACAAACAAACCCACAAACATGGAATTGTTACTTATTCAACAAATCATATTTTCATTCCTCCTCATTGTTATTTATAACATTGTGTAACTGGGTGTGGCTGGGGTCAACCCTTCACACATTAGAAAAATATGTTCCTCTTAAAAGATTTCTGGAAACAACAGGTATGTCATGAGTTCTTTGTGGGGAAATATTTAAATGCTGAGCACAAATACAGTGATTCACTGTATTTGTGAATACAAGTGGGAAGACTTGTGTTTTCCAAATAGCTGATGTTTTGTCTCTCCTCAGATAGTTGTTATTTCAGTCAAGGGCTCTGCTTTGTTTTACATACAACTGCAGTTAAACGATGGCTACAGAAACTTGTTGGACACAGTCTGATTTAACAGGTGCCATTTCTGAAGTGTTTGGGATCCTGTCAGCAGAACTGCTGATTACTTGAAGAGTTTTCTCTTGTTTTGGTTTCCACATGCTCTGGAAGCTTTGGGCAGCTGTGTTACAGCACTAAGAAGCACGTGTCTTTCAGTGAATCCGGGTCACTGTGCTAGTGAGAGTCTCCAGTAATGGCAAATTAGAAGGTGCTGACTAGGAAGAGAGGATGCTTGGCTGGAAGAGAGGGGCTGAGTGGTGGCTGTCAGCAGATTCTTCTGCTGAGTTGTTGATTCCAGGAGAATTAGGCTGAGAGGTTGCATCGAGGACAAGGATGTAGAGCTCCAAGCTCCTGCCTTTGGGGACATGGCTCCTGATGGTGAAGTGCCTTTTATGCTCCACCACCCCTCTTCTTCCTCCTCCCAGCTCTTTTCTCCCTCTTTCCCCACAGTCTTCCAAAGAAGACTCTTGCTCTGTCTTTAACTGCATGTAACTTTTGAAATCAGTGCTAAATTTTGTGTATCAAAGATGAAACATTGCTGATTTGAGTTACCTGATATTTTCCTTTCTTTTTTCTTACTGCCTCTTGTACACAAAAACTTGCTTAGCTTCTTCTATGTTCTGTGTTGTAGAATGAGTTGCCAGCTGTGCATAGGTAAACTATACATAATATGATTTTTTTTTTTATTGTATGTGTTTGCAAATACAAGTGGTCCTGTTCATTATTGCTGTTTCAGTTACAGGTGTTTTTTTTCAAAGAAAATCCTAAATATTTTTGTGCTAAAAATATTTATAGAGGTAAAGATGATATGATATTGACATTGCTTTTGTAGCTCATTTGCTCATCTACAGTAGCATTTTCATCTCTAAAACCACAGGTGGAACCTTGGAAATGAGCAAGCTACTGATACTTTTAACAAAATACATTAAAAAACTAATATTGTAAAATACTAACTTAAAGATGTGTTTTTTTGTTCCTTTGAGTAGACTTAACTATGTATAGACATGCTTCCTTAAGTATGAAGAAAACGTATAAATTTCAAGTTTTTTGTTTGGAAGAAACATGCTTAAGAATCTTAATTAAATAAACAAAGCATCAATTGTATTTTTTTTTTAACTTACCACTTCCTGAAATAGGCTTGTTATACATCATGTCTTCAAGCTGGGTGATTTCACAATTACCTCTGAATTGCATTTGATGAAAACAGGCAAGTCTTGTACTCAGATTGGCTACATAAGTATCGCATCTACTATTTAAAAAAAGTCATCACTGAGTTGTACTCAGTACAACTCAGTACATCACTTCTGTACTCAGAAGAGTAGTTCACTGTGTTCATTATGTAGATTGTCAGGCTACCTGTTCTCACCATAAAGTATTGAATTTTACTGAAACTGTTGGCTACAGATGTACATTAAATTACATCTAAAACAGCTTTCAGGCTATATTACATGAAATAATGGTGTAATTTGATAAAAATTAAATTTACCAAACTTAGGTCTGGCCTTTCTTCTCACCTACTCACCTGTAATTGCTCAGAGTATTGGCACACCACTGGCCTTCAGGTTCACAAGCATGCCACTTAATTCAGAAATTATATGCAAAAAAGAAAAAAAAAGATTTGAAAGCTCTTGAGGCACTCTACATGATTGTAGTCTTATTACTACACCTCTGTACAGACCATGCTCGGCTGAATGGCTCACATTTATCTTGTTTCTAAACCTGCTTGGGATGAACTAAGTAGGCATTCTTGGGACTCTAGCTCCTACACACTGTGTACCATCGTTGCCTCAAGGTGTGTGGGTTTTCTCAGAGGTTGTCAAAGCACAGCCTTTGGCAATTAAAAAACCTGCACTGAGGACGTGTTTTGTGTTCTTGTCTCTCATGTAATCACTTGGCTGGCAGAGCACTCACCTACTCATGGAGTGGTTGGGCTCTAGTCCCTCTGCCAGGGCATCTTGGAGTGCTCAGCCACAGGCCCTGAAGACTAGCACGGAGCTGCCTTCCATTCTTTGGTGAACCTCTTTTCATATCAAAATGGATGGAAATTCTTTATGGCTAGAGCATAAACAAGTAGCAGGATCTGGGGAGGTGCGTACTGTGAGAAAAAATTTCAGTGTTCAGGTCCTTGCTACATGGACTAAATTTTGCATTCAGGGTCACCAAGTGAAATGTTTTATTACATCAGAGACTTTCACTTCCCAGACGAGTGCTCTAGAAATCTGTCATTGTGCCACTTCCTCTTGTTACCATTGTTTTTCCAGTTTGAAGTCCTCTGTTTAAAAGGAGCATTTTAGTGGCCTAAATGCATGTAGAGGCCTGGATTTTCCAGTCTAGGAAGTACCACCTCAGAGCTGCAGGTGGCTTTAGTCATGGAGAGAGGCAGGATCACAGGCACCCATCTCCAAAGATTGCACGGGCCAGTGTGGGAGCCGTTCTGTGTTGGCAGGTGGAAGGAGTGTCCTGCACTGTGCTCTGGCTGCAGCCCCACACTTGTCACTTTGGGGGGTTTGGCAAGCTCCTGCCTTGGGCTGTAAGTGTTCTTAGTTCTGCTGGACCAAGTGGTACCTAAACATCTTGGCAGCTTGGTGTTTAAACATTTTTAAGTGCTGCTTCTGGAGCATGATTCACTCTTTCAGTCATAAAACTCACTCTCTGCTTCCTTTCCTTTAGGAGATGTTTACAGACTTTACACTATTTATTCTTTCATCTGTCATCCTGATCTATTACATTATCAAATCTCTGTTTGGATTCTACTGCTGTCCCTATTAGTACCAGTGGATATTGGCCTTATAAGTAATTTTGTCATAAAATTGCATAAATTAAAAGCACTGCAGTTCAGGAATGATGCACATCTCTCTCAGTGTCTGATTCAAGATTCTCTGTTGTCTCCAGAATTCTATTTTGTGGATAGTGTTGTCTTAGTCACACAGCTATTTCTTTGTTGGTACCTCGAGAGGAATAAAAAAAAGTTATCATGGATACATTCTTCCCTCCTTGTGCTTTTAATCCATTTTTTCCAGCTGTGTCTGTCTCTTAAGTGCCACAGGTGACAGCTGGGATTATTTCTGTTTTTTAAACTGCTAGATGCTTTGCTTTCTGTCGCTAGAAACTCCTGGATAAGCTAAACTCTTTGTGTGGTTGCTTGTAGTGGTTATGAGCAATGTTTCCAAACATTTTGTCTGTGGTCTTGTCTATTCCTCAAACTGTCTTGCAGGTGACCTTGGGTGGGGCATGAATAGTATAAGGAAATGTATTGATGAGGTGGTTGTTCTGGTTTCAGTGATTAAGTCTTATGAAGCACAGACAGTCTTTAGGGGAAATCCAGTAATGATGACAGGACATGTTATAAACTGAGGATTGACATGGTCTTCATTGTGTGAGAGATCCTAGAATAACTGAAAGTTGTTTCAGCACAAAAGTTGTAGCTGCTGCCTTGGACTGAATTATGCATCTGCATACAGAGTCAGTGTCACTTTGAGCATGTTCAACAGCAAGAACCTTGTTAAGTCTCATGAATGCCAAGAAATCACTCCTGTGTTTGTTCAGATATGTGCAGTTTTTTGATGTGCCATTCTTTTTGTTTCAAGGCCATGAGAGACTTGACTCAGTTTGTGAATGCCACCTCAATTTCACCTTTTGGGGTGAAATCCTCCACATCTTACAGAAGAATAAATCTGTCTCCTCCATGCCAGACTATATTGCCAAGGCTCACAAATGAGTTTCACACAGTTTGTGCTCTATTCTCTATGCAATTGCATTCTCAGCCTGTGGAGTGAGAGTTTCTCTTCTGTGTCTTTTCAGACAGGTGGCTTGTTCAGACAGGTGAATTCTTCTCAACAATATCTTTGGTAAAATATCCTTGAAGTTATTCTGATCACACAGATTCATCATGACTGCCATGACTCTGTCAGGATGGGGACTTGGACAGGCAATCTTGTAGTTCAGGATTATTGATCTCTGGTGAAGCAAAACCTTATGAAGGGTTTTGGAGTTCAGAATGTTTTCTCAGTAATTCACACTGTGATGCTGGCTTTATATAATCTGAGTGGCTAGAATTTTACCCTCCAAAAATGAAGAGTACTGCTGAACTGGCTGCAAATTCATCTGGCAGGCAGGCAAAATAATCTTACTTTACTTCACCAAGTGATATATTGAATTGTTCCTCTGATCCACATGCATGAACTCCAGTTCAAACTTTCAGTAACCAGAGCTGGCAATGGAACTTGCTTGAGATGGACTTGTTTACATCAGATGATGTCAAGAAATGGAAGATAGTTTTTTCCTTTGTGGTTCAGTGAACTTGGATCAGATACAGTCCTGATCATAGAGAAAGGTGTAGACCTCTCTGCTGATCATGGTCAAGCAAGGTAATACTTGCTGGGCCTTGATGGTTCTGGTGTCAGGAGGTTATCTACCAGCTGTCTCTCACTCAACAGTTTGAGAAATGTATTTCTCTCCCAGGTCTTTGACTGAGAAATCTGGAGCATTAAGGAGTTTCAAAATGCTTAATTCCAAGCCCTGAAGTACCAGCCAGAAATGTCATTGCTCATTTATGTGGGACTGTCCTTGGCCACTTTTTCAGGTTAGGAGATATAAATAGGTGGACAAATAAGCTAGGCTAAAGATAGAACAAAAACTTCTGTAAACAAAAATCACATTTGAATTTTTTCTTTTTTTCTTTTTTTTTTAAAGTTAAGGAAATTTGCTGTTGTTTGAAAACAATCCTTATGCCTAAACTACATGTAATAAGATTCCAAGAGTCAACCCTGTGCAGTATCCATTGCAGGTGTTTGATCTGCAGTTGGAAATAAAGCAGTCCTCTGCAGGGTTATTCCCTTTTACTGGTCTCTTGATAACTTGAACAAAGCAAATTCTGCTGTCATTAAAGGTGCAAGAATAGTATGCTTGATTAATTTTCTCAAACATGGAACAGCAAATATAAAGACTGCTCACTTTACTAATCATTGTTTTCAATGAAAGACTTCTCAGATGTTTATAAATTAAATTACAAAACCAGGACTCTGCATTTTTAATTTAATGAAATTAAACATACAGCACATGTGCACTGAGCTTGAAATGCATTTTGTAATGGATGGTTTTTATTTGAACATCTGTTCAGCATAGCAATCATTAAAAGTTTTCTTTCACTTTCCTTTCTGCCATTTAAGCAGTGCTGATTTGCACTGGAACATCCTTCAAATGGAAGACTATTTCAGGGAATATCAACTTTTTTTTTTAAATAAAGCTGGAAAAGTAATTTTAATTTTTTTTTATAAAACTGTGCTGGTTTATACGAAGAGCACTTCTAATTAAGGTATCTAATATAAAAATATTCTTAATGTAAGTGTTATTTCAGACTAAAAGTTGCCTTCAGTTATACATTGCTTTCAGAAAAAAAAATCCTAGCATTTTTCAGTCTCAGACAGTGCAGATGATGAAAACACACAAGTTTCTTAAATTCAGTTCTTATGAAATTGATTGTATTTATGTCATGCATTGCTGATTTATTTGCACTTGTTTTAATTAATACAAATAGGTACAATAAAGGTAGGTAATTACCTTTACCCTTCTTTTTTATGCTTATATGTCCTTATATACCTAAGCTTTCCCTAGTTTAGCAAGACCTCTGGGTGATCTCATTGCTTTAAGAGCAATGGTGAATCACTTTTGCTTCCCTTCCTGACCAGATCTTCTGTTCAAGTTCTTTCTAATGACATGAAGGTTCTTTGGAAACAGTTAAACTTCAACCATCTCAGAAGTTTCCTTCTGAGTCACTGCTGTATTTTCTGAAACTCAGAACCTGCGGAGCTGCATCTGCTCCAGTCCTGTTCCTTGTGTTTCAGTGCAGCTTCTTTAGACTGTCGTGGTTGTTTTCCTGCTAAGGGGAGGGATGTGTGAGTGCTCTGGGCAGTCTGTGGGAAGAACATGGATGGGTGCACTGGTGAAGGAAGTTTTGCATAAAAAAGTGCTGTTAACGTCTTGTATGCTTAGATTAGGGCCATGTCCTATGGATTTTATGTAGTTAGGACCATGTCCTATGGATTTTATGCAGTTAATTGTGTATTAATGTTTCTCTGGTGTTCACGAGGACCCTGTCAGCATGGTATTAAAGCATTATGTTCTGTACTGACAAGTTTGGCAAGTATCTGTTGGACTATATAAGGGCTCAGAGAAAAGCTTGCTTCCTACTGCCTTGACTTTAGAACCTGTTCTCTCTCTAAGTAGGGTACAACTCATAAAATAAAATGCACGTATATATATGCAATAATACAGCATTATTATTTTGTTAACATTCAAAACTTGTTGTTTTTAATTTTGTGTCCATCAAAAGTACTAAAAATTGACTCTGGAAGATGACTTATTGAAGCAGGAACAAACATTAAGGCATTAGTATTTTTACTGTGATGATGCCAGTAGTAATTTCCGTCCTACTGGTTGTCACGCACACTTTATTGAACTACTTGATGAACTTTCAGCTTTAAGTTAGAAACCTATTTCAGTGTTGAGCAAAATCATACTGATACGTTATTTTTTTTTCTGTTTTACCAGGATGGTACGAAACAGAAGCGAGAGAGGAAGAAGACTGTGTCATTCAGCAGCATGCCCACAGAGAAGAAGATCAGCAGTGCAAGCGACTGCATCAACGCCATGGTGGAAGGCTCTGAGCTCAAAAAGGTCCGGTCCAATTCAAGGGTGTATCACAGATACTTCCTTTTGGATGCTGATATGCAATCTCTGCGTTGGGAACCTTCGAAAAAGGATTCTGAAAAAGCAAAGATTGATATCAAGTCGATCAAAGAAGTGAGAACGGGAAAAAATACGGATATCTTTCGCAGCAATGGGATATATGACCAGATATCGGAAGACTGTGCATTTTCAATTATATATGGTGAAAATTATGAGTCACTAGATCTGGTTGCTAACTCAGCAGACGTTGCAAATATTTGGGTTACTGGCTTAAGATACCTGATTTCTTATGGAAAACATACTCTGGATATGCTAGGAACTACTCAAGACAATATGCGGACTTCGTGGCTGTCACAAATGTTCAGTGAATCAGATGTAGATAATTTGGGACATATACCCCTATGTAATGCTGTACAATTTATAAAAGACTTAAACCCTGGTTTAAAAACAAATAAAATTGAATTAAAATTCAAGGAGTTACATAGATCCAGGGAAAAAACTGGTACTGAAGTAACAAAAGAAGAATTTATTGAAGTTTTTCATGAGCTTTGTACCAGACCTGAAATCTATTTCCTGTTAGTTCAATTTTCGAGCAATAAAGAATTTCTAGATACCAAGGACCTCATGATGTTTTTGGAAGCAGAGCAGGGTATGGCACAGGTCACAGAAGAAATAAGCCTTGAAATTATTCAGAAATACGAGCCAGCCAAAGAGGGCCAGGAAAAGGGTTGTCTTTCTATAGATGGGTTTACAAATTACCTTACTTCACCAGACTGCCACATATTTGATCCAGAGCATAAAAAAGTTTGTCAAGATATGAAACAACCTTTATCTCATTATTTTATAAACTCATCTCATAATACGTACTTGATAGAGGATCAGTTTCGAGGGCCCTCTGACATCACAGGTTACATTCGTGCTCTAAAAATGGGGTGTCGAAGTGTTGAACTGGATGTGTGGGATGGTCCAGATAACGAGCCCGTGATTTACACAGGGCATACAATGACATCGCAAATTGTCTTCCGTAGTGTGATTGACATTATTAACAAGTATGCCTTTTTTGCTTCAGAATACCCTCTTATTTTGTGTTTAGAAAATCATTGTTCTATTAAGCAGCAGAAAGTGATGGTACAACACATGAAGAAAATTTTGGGGGACAAACTGCATACGCAGTCTCCAAACATTGAAGAGTCTTATCTTCCATCACCGGAATCACTTAAAGGGAAAATACTAATCAAAGCAAAGAAGCTTTCTGCTAATTGTTCTGGACTAGAGGGAGATGTTACAGATGAAGACGAAGGAGCAGAAATGTCACAGAGAGTGGCGAAAGAGGGGGTGGAACAGCAAAACTCCGTGACAGGGAAACGATTCCAGCTCTGCAAAGATCTCTCTGAGTTGGTAAGCATATGTAAATCAGTTCAGTTCAAAGAGTTTCAAGTTTCATTTCAGCTCCAGAAGTACTGGGAAGTGTGCTCTTTTAACGAAGTGCTTGCTAGCAAATATGCCAACGAAAACCCAGGAGACTTTGTAAATTATAACAAGCGTTTTCTCGCAAGGGTTTTCCCCAGTCCTATGAGGATTGACTCTAGTAATATGAATCCCCAGGACTTTTGGAAATGTGGCTGTCAGATAGTAGCAATGAACTTTCAAACGCCTGGCCTAATGATGGACCTTAACATTGGTTGGTTTCGCCAAAATGGAAACTGTGGCTATGTCCTTCGTCCTGCTATCATGAGAGAAGAAGTTTCCTTCTTTAGTGCAAATACAAAAGACACCGTGCCTGGAGTTTCGCCTCAGCTGCTTCATATTAAAATCATTAGTGGGCAAAACTTCCCTAAACCCAAAGGATCAGGTGCCAAAGGTGATGTCGTGGATCCTTACGTCTATGTTGAAATACATGGAATCCCCGCTGACTGTGCTGAGCAAAGGACGAAAACTATGCATCAGAACGGGGATAATCCAATTTTTGATGAAAGCTTTGAATTTCAAATAAATTTACCAGAGCTAGCTATGGTGCGTTTTGTAGTACTGGATGATGATTACATTGGGGACGAGTTTATCGGGCAATACACTATTCCCTTTGAGTGTCTCCAGACCGGGTATCGGCACGTTCCTCTGCAGTCATTGACTGGTGAAAGTTTAGCTCATGCTTCCTTGTTTGTGCATGTGGCCATTACTAATCGAAGGGGTGGTGGGAAACCTCATAAGAGGGGCCTCTCTGTGAGGAAGGGCAAGAAATCCAGGGAATATGCTTCTATGAGAACATTATGGATTAAAGCAATAGATGAAGTATTCAAGAATGCCCTCCAACCTATTCGGGATGCTACGGATTTGAGAGAAAATATGCAGGTACAGTTTTACAATTGATTTATTGGTTCATATGTGTATCTTTGTATTGTGATGCATATGGAATACCTGTCTAAGTGTCCTATATGTATAACTATTTGAGTCTAATTCTGAACAGATCTAAGAATGGCTCATGTTAGAGCAGTCTTTTAGGTGAACGGTCTACTGATAAAACCTCGAATGCACATGTATATTTTGTTGAATGTGAACTGGAAATATGACTCCAGTGCTAGGACTCAACCCTGTTGACTCATCCTCTGTCTTTGATGGAATATTAGAAATACACTGGAAGAAAATATGGCAATATGTTAGCTTAAAAAAATAAGTAGAAATGTGGGAAGACTATACAGCAGATAGAAAAGGGAGACTTTAATGCTTATCAGAGACCTTACTTGTATGTCTAAGAATGTTTAGCAGTTTCACCAAAGTTATGTTTTTTCTTTAGTCCCAAATCAAAGGCAGTACTTTAAAGAAAGATCCATTTGCTTTACATGATTCTTCGTAGCTATGTTAGAAATACATGGCATTAGCACTAAGGTATTAGAAGGCATCTAATCTTCTAAAAGAAGTTGTCCTACTTTAAATTTCATGTTAGACACATTGAATTTAGGGAAAAAGTGCCGTCTGAGGTGCTTTGTTTTGTGGAAACCAAGAGATCTCACTTCAAAAAGTGTTACTTAGAGATTCCAGGTAAATAACCCCCTTTAGAAATGTAATAAAACTGAGTTGTAAAGTTACATTCCATTTAATAAAACTTTTAACTATTTATGAACTTCTGATGGAATACTAGCAGTGATTAATAAAATTGAGAATCGTAATTTCAAATGGACAGACCTATCAAATCCGCTTGGTGTTATACAGTTTTAAGGGAAAAGAGATTAAAGGAAACATCTGAAACCTGATTCTGGATTTTAAAGGCACATCAGTGTATATGAATTTCTTTCATGAATAATCTTATATTAAAGAGATTGGAATAGTAATACAATTTTAAAGCTAATTTTATATGAAAGAAGAAATTAGTACATCATTATGCAGCTCTCCCTTTCCACTTCGTATCTAAACCTGCTCTTTTAAAAGATAATTAAAAAACACAGGGATGATACTTTGACTCATAAATGTTTCAAACTACAGGCTGCATGTAAAACGGACTTTACCTGTAGTTAACCTATTGAAGGCTAGAATTCTGTCATATGAAGAATACTGTATTTTAAGATACTTTTCAAGGAAGAACTGAGTTGAGGAAGCAGTGAAAACATAGAATTTTGTATATCTGCATTAAACTCTTGAATGTGCATGCTGCAGTATGCACAGCATAATGATGTAATCAAAAACAGATTCTACAGTGAGGTTTCTTTGAACATGAGATATTAAAAGGTATTTTATGTATTCTGTCAGTTTGAAAGATGTACTATAACCTACATTTATCATTATCTCAAAATGCTATTGAGAAGTTATTTTAGGCACATGAAGGAAGATCAGTTTTTCTTAACTTTGCTAACAGATTATATAATGTGCACCATTTAAACTCTGTGTAACTAAGTTTTTACAGCTAATGCAAGCAAATAAACCACTCAATTAAAATAAGTATCAATTTATGTCAGGGAATGTGAGATTTGTTTAATTTCTATATTACTGAAACTTTGTGTTATAAATTGTAATGGTTTTTATGACCATTATCTCCTCATAATAGCCTCAGAAGCCAAATTATAAAGGGCAGAGTTGGTTAGTTTGATTTTTTTTAATATAAGATAGAATAAGAGGAAAAAAGAAAATGTGCAGCAGTGAGTTTAATAGTTTCTCTAAATCTGTTTAAGAATAACCTTTTCTGTTTCTTTTCTTCCTATATTACCATGACGGAAGTTGATGTCATAACTTGTTATGTATTAAGCACTGATAAAAGCATAATATGGGTGGAACTGGATGTGATGTTACATGTTTACATTACTTAACAGTATGAGGAATAGTGTCTGGATATAGAGTTGAAAGTCCAAAGGCAAGATTTATAATAGTAGTACATGTTAGTCCTGTCCTGCCTGTCATTAATGAATATATACAATCCCTGGGTCCTCGTTAACCTCTCTGTAAAATGGTTGCTCATAATGGTTTATCCATGGTACTTATCTCAAGCAAAATCTGTTTGAATGGATTTCCCAATGTCTGTCTCTTGAGCTGTGTCATTATTGTGTCATTGGAGTGTACATCAGTTGATAAAAGAAGTTTCTGTTTCCTGGAAATTTACTAAAAGTACACTCTAAGTGACTGGGTAGGTGCAATTTAGTGTTCACATAATTTTGCATGAATATGCTGTACATACATGTTTGGAAATTTGCTTTGGTATTTTGTCTGATAAAGGGACAGCAAAATATTTCACATTTGATTCCTGTTTGAGTTAAGGTTGGTATTATGTCTTTCTAGGAGACATGTCCACAGATGAGTTTTACCATGACAGCATGATGAAAAGTGATTTGGATTAAAATGAAAATTTGTACCAGATACTCCGCCTGGGTGCAACGTGAGAGAAAGGAGCACTGAGCACATTTGTAACTTAAATATACCATATTTTTGTTTTTATTTCCTACAGGAACACAAACTCCAGGCCTGCCATAGATCACCAGTTCTCAGTTGGTACAAAAATCCTAAATTTTGTACGGTGCTGACAGTATTCCCACTATAGAATGTCAGTGGCTACTTGGAGTCGCACTGTATTTTCAATGCTGTAAACGTTCTTCAAGTTTAAACTTATGGCTTTATGCTCTACCATACTTGATGTAAAATATGACTGTAAGAAATATTACAGAAAGGTACAGAATCAGTATTTTAGTTAAAGTACCCTAAAAGATTCACTTAAGTGTGACTCTGTGATAGGAATACATCAATAGTGGAGTGCTGGGTTTGTGAATCACACCAAGTGGGAGCCCACAGATCCACGGCATATCTGGAGTGTAGTTCAGGTATGTTTAAAGTTACAAATGTGCTGAAATCCTCCTTCTACTTCACTTTGCTTAATTGGGACATTCAGCATCTAATATTTTTTTCTCTTGGTGGCATTTAAAAAATGTCTTAAAATTTTTCAAAATATGTAACCACTATGCTTTAGAACCTGTTTATTTCCAGAGTTCATTTTAGCTATGATAGAGAGGAGATATATTTGTTCTAAATAGATGAGTTTTTTTCTGTGGCATGTACTGCATTCCTTTTTAACATTTTTGTAAAATGTGTGTGTAATATTGGTTGGTTTAGAAAATGCCAGTTCTTCAGGGAAAAGATGTGGTAATCATAGCTCAACATTGTACCTAAAGTACAACAGTAAAGTATTTTATCCTGAAATAACAAGACTTTAAATTTCATATTTAACTGTAGAGGAAACTCTTTCTTTCCTTTTTGCAGAATGCAGTAGTTTCATTCAAAGAATTATGTGGCCTCTCTCCTGTAGCAAATCTTATGCAGTGCATTTTGGCCGTGTCTATGCACTTGGTTGGGCCTGATAATACACCCTTGGTAGTAGTGAATCTCAGTGATCAGTATCCAGCTATGGAGCTCCAAGGGATTGTTCCAGAGGTCTTGAAGAAGATTGTAACAGCATATGAAATGGTGAGTAGCTTTTTGTGGTTGTCTTATACTGTCTGTTTGAAAGACTTTTTAAATATATATGTAATATACTGTGCCATGCCTGTTTCAAAAGTAATTTTAACCTGTGACTTCCTATTTCATGCTTCATTACTTGTGCTTGAAAGTTACTCCCATGAATGTACAGCAGTTGGTAGTGTTTTCCACAGAGTAAAACACAGATATTAATATACTGCATGCAAACATGTTTGTACATTTCAGAAGGTAAAGTGATTATAATCAAGAGGATTTAACGTGAAGAAGATGATGTATTGATTTACCTGTTTTTCAGTAGTTTGAAACTTACTGTATATCTATAAACCTCCTACTACTTTACATTTTCCACTTTGTGGACCTTGGTTTATTTTGGCTTTGACTCAACATAGAATACAACGTCAGGCACTGCTTTTAGGTATTGTAGTTTGATAAGCACTTTGGTGTGTAAAATTTGACACGTGCTCTTTTATTTTCCTTTCCTCTGTCTTTCATCTTACAGATGTCATTTGATTAGCCATTTTTACACATGTAAGCAGCTGTAATGTTAACCTGAAACATTATGTTTCAGTAAATACATAAATTGTGTCTTTAGAGACTGGAAATTAAACATGTTGCAAGTGAAAAGGAAGGAAGAACTAATACACCAATAAATACTGATTTACATCTGCTTTGCATTAATTTGAAATGTGGAAAAAAAATCCAGAAGAGTGTGATTTGAAATGTCCTCCTTACTTCCACTGAAATAATCTGGCAGAGTGTAA
Source organism: Trochalopteron elliotii (assembly GCA_024734555.1). NCBI lineage: Eukaryota > Metazoa > Chordata > Aves > Passeriformes > Leiothrichidae > Trochalopteron > Trochalopteron elliotii. Next base: position 535,808 of record JANPWX010000359.1, read on the forward strand.
TTGATTATTTATTAATTTATTTAATGTTTTCTTTCACGTGATGATAATTTTGCAATTATTTTGTGTGCTAAAATAAGAAACCTCACCTGGCAGCATCAAGTCTCACTTGCCACGAAAAAAAAAAAAGGAGCAAAATTAACCAGTAGTCCAGTTTCATATGTATCTTGTAAACTGCTTTCTAAAGAAAAAGTGGCTTTAGAATTATGCTATACCAAAGTCAACAAAACGCTCATTGATAATTAGCAGTTTAGGCAGGGTTTATGTAGTTCAGTGGTGCCGTAAATACAACAAAATCTGGTTGGAGTGATAGCACAGCTACAAGAAGATAGTGTATATCCTCTTAGTGGTGGCTTGCAGGATATCACTATAATTAGGATGTAAACAAGCCTGACTGTTGGGATTACAGCTGCAACACGTAAAGATGTTCTCTTTTCTTGATGGAGATGTCTCTACCTGCAGTTTTTTCTGATGTGGTGGTGCTGCTTGTTAGTTATTAAGCTATTCTAGGTACTTAAAATCTTAGTTCTAAATCTGGAATAAATTTTTTGTTTGAATATCACTTAGACAAAGGTGCCTTGTGACTCCAGAAATCTTTGCAACCTAAGTTTGCGTTGCTTTTTGTCTCTCACATATGTTTTTTCCCACAAGCATCTTATACTCTATAAATGATTTGAATACTTCTGTACTTGAGAAATCTATACTTTACTTATACATGTAAAAGTAATAGAACATTTTTTTTCTGGCAAAAAAAAAGCATTTTTCCATCTTCTTTTCCCTAAAATATAAATACTCAGTTTCAAACAAAGAGTATGATAGTGCTTCTAGCTCTAAATGATATTGAAGATAAGTAAATTTAAGGTTACTTTAATCGAATAAAAGTTGTAAGTTAAAATAATGAGATGCGTTTCAATTTGTGACATTTGGGTTTTGCCAATATTCTGTTCAGTTTGACAAAAGATTTTAGAGAATTAAAGTCTGTAGGGTATGCTGGGAAGTAAGGTCAGCTATGGGAGACGTATTTCCATGCTCTTATTTCTGAAAGCACATTGTGAAACAATGGGAGACATCTGTATCATCCTTTCCTCAAAGAGAGAAGAAGGAATGTGACTTTGTTTTGTTCATATATTGGTATTTGCTGCAGTGGCAGATATTTAGAGTCTGACAGTTTAATAGATTGGGGGGGTGGGGGGAGTTGTATGATTTTGGTGTATATTAATATAATGAGCCCTCAAAGGGACAAATCTTACCTCATTAGTTTTGACTTGGGGATATTTTTGTCACAATTAATTAATACGTGGGTGTAAAATTCTGCTTAATAATGAGAGTTCTTTATGCCGAACTGAGAAAGGGTAGATGCACTGTCAGAGTAATGATTACCTACTTGTCTTTCTTTCTCCTGGCTTAGGCCTCAATATAGGTCAGAATTATGTAACTGTGTGCTTCCAGTGTGTCAAGTACTGTATGATAGCATGTGGATAACAAAAATAGAGTTCTATGTTTATGAAACAAACCTTGATTGGTATCATAAATGCATGCATAGGCTGTTACTACCTTGTGTGTCCTCTCAATGTGGCACATGTAGTGGCATTCTCAAAGGGTGATTGTTTCAGGTTTATGGTATTTTTAGCTGATGAAGGGATTCTTACATGTCAGAAATACTCTCTTTTCTATAAAATGATTATAAGCATAGAAAGTAATATTCAAGATTTTAATTATTCAGAATTTGTTTACATTGGGAGTACTTGAAGGACTCGTTGCTCTGTCAAGTGAGAAAGGATGCAAGACCTTAACAGCAGGACAGTCAGTCCACCTTGAAATAATTGCAAATAAGTACAATACTGCAGGGGCACATGGAAAAGAAAGAGTATCTTCAGTGTAATGTGAGGTTTTTAAAAGAAGCAATGAGGTAAATGATAAAAAAATAGTCTACCAGTAGATAAAAACACTTGGGGTTTTTATTTTTAAACAAATAGCACATAGTGCTTTCTTAAATTGTCTGCATTCACTGTTGTATTAATGGAGGAGCTGTTAAGTGATCAAGGCTAGTAGTAGTCATGAGTTGAAAACCCCTCCTATCCATGTTATAGGAACTGGAGTGTCTTCTCAGGATAGTAAAAATCAGATATAGGCAGGAATTTCTGAGAAAGGCAAAAGAAGGCAAAGGTTTAGGGTGTGTATTTTTCTTTAGCTTCTCCATGCTCCTGAGTATTTTTCACCCTACCATCTTTTCACTATTTAACAATGTTTTATTTTTCCCTCTTGTTCATGAACTTCAGCTTCCTTTATGTGATACTTCAGCATGCACTCTGTTGGTGTCATCACACCCATCACTGATCAGTGCTGCAGATTGAAGCTTGGAGTTAAGGCAAGTGCCTCTTCCACACCATTGCATGTTTTTTTAATGTCTTATAACCTTTAAGATAAAACCGTAAATAAACCTTAAAAGTCATACTATGGCAAGAGAAAAAAATAAATTATCTCACCATAAGTCTGCAGCATTATTCAGTGATGAGTATAATAGCACTGCAAAGGTATGCTAGAGGACCATACAAATAAAGCCAGATACTGTTGAGAACTTGACTGCCTCTGTTTGCCCTTAGTGGAGGAGGAATTGTCCCATCTGCTGAGGATAAAGTTTTCTGAACTCTGAAAGCAGGCATTTACTTCTAAGCGAAAAACTAACACAGAACAAGCAGATAACTCTACCTATGTGAAAAAGAAGTAGTGCTGCTACAGTAATTAGGATTAGACGTTATTAAATCCTAATTTGATAATGCTGCTTGATGGTGGTTTTTTTTCAGTTTCTGGGGATGGTTTTTAAAGTTTTTTTTTTTTATTTTGAGGTGATTTTGTAATTCAGAATGTCTACTAAAAGTGGTATAGGTCTGTATTTGATTCAAATGAAATCAAACAAGACAAATAGATTTTGTATATACTAGGGATTTTGTCCATCCTAGGGATGGACTTGGAAGAAGGTCTGTGTTTATTGGTGGTGGGGGTTGTGAAATTATGAAAATGAGAGATATTAAAAGAGAGTGACACTATTAAATTGGAAAACACCAAATCATTGGGGATAAGCAGTACTGTCATAAGCTTAAATCCAGTTACCTTATTTTTGGCTCTTTCCACCTACTGACTCAATACAGCAGATTGCAGGTGCAGTCATGCAGAAGTTAACTTCATGTTACAGAGCTGGAAATTTCAGCAATGACATAAGCTAAGTAAGATAGTCTATATTTTGAACTTGAACATGTCCCTCCCATTGGAAAGCAGATAGTTTGACACTATACCTGGTAGAGTTACAGACTGGACTGATACTAATAGGGCTTATTAAAAGCCTATCTGAAAAGGACTGATTGCAAAGGTTTTGGTAGAATGTTAGTCCGTCCTCTCATACTTCAGCTACTGCTCAAAATCTTAAACATTTTTCACTTTTAAAACTCATCTTGAAATTAATATAGATTAATTGAGTGGAGCACTTTTTATTGGGCATGTTGGATTGAACTTCATCATTCTGAAGGAAGAAAAGGGTATATCCATTGCCTCTTTCACAGGGCCTAGGAAAGAGTGATTAGCAGATCTGTTTTGAGTTACACTTAGCTCATAAAATCTGTATTGGTTACCTGTTGTTGATGTAAGTCCTTGGCTATGGTTACTGTGCAAATATGGTAAGGAGGATTACAGTCATCATGCTGTGATTATAGATTTGTATCTTGAGAGAACAAATAGAGCTAGACTTTTCTATTTCAACTCAGCCTACTAATGTGTCAGAGTTATTCAGCTGAGAAGCCTTCTTTCCCCAAGTTACCCTTTGAGGCTGCGAACTTCTGGGGCAACCAAAAAATACTGGATCCAGTCCTGAAAACTCTCTCTTAAAACCGAGTGAATATGCTGCTTCAACTTGTGCACAGGCCTGAATATTCAGTTTCTGATTGTGTCAGAGGAGGCTAAGTTCAATGTCACCAGTCTCCTGTAGTAGAACTCAATTTTTGGATATCACACAATTTTAAATCACATGATAACATCTGCTCACCACTTGCATTGTGCATTTGAAGAAAATTCAGATTTGTCTGTATAGTGCCTTTCCAAAGGAATATGTGAGTGGCATGGACCATGACAGCTGTGTTCTGAGCCCAGTTGGTTCAGAATGTTGTTCTTGAGCCCATGACTTTGAAGTCGAGCTCCATGGGTGTTCCATGTTACAATTTACCTCTTAGCGTTATCTGGTTTATGAAGAAGAGAACTTAATGCTTTGCACAGAAGATTGAAAAGCTATTATTTCTTGCTTTTATACTTGAGAGCATAACTACATAAAACAAAACAAAACAATAAAAGAAGTAGTCAAAAGAACAGACATCACAGACACTAAAGATACCACCTGGGGAGCTGGAAGTAAATGTGTACCACTTATCAAAAAACACGTGGGGAGAACAAAATGAGGAGGTTCTCATGGAAAGAAGGCATCTTGCAAATAGCTGAAGTCATGGTCAAATGGGGAAAACAGGATCCACATTTAACCCTGCCATGGTTAAATAAGAAATAAAACAAAACTGACAGTGAAGAATTTCAAAAATTATCTGCACAGACTTAAAAATAACAGTAACCTCTTTTCTGAAAAAGCAGAAACAGCAGTCAAACATTATGTAAGGTTGCTAGTTGATCAATGTTTAAAAGAAAGCCCCAGCTAACGAGGCAAAACCACAATAGTTTTTGCATCCATATACCTTTAGAGATGAAGGTTTCACATGAAATGCTTCTTTATGAAAGACTAATTGGAGAATTCATCTGTAAGTGAAATGCTGGCAGAAGATATTGAACACGAAACGCAAAAAACTGGAAAAATAATACACCAGAAAGAAGAGATACTCATTTAAGAGCTCTGAAGGATCTTGAGAGTTGATGTATCGAAACTGCTAATTGTTGTGTGTATTCTCTCACTTGAAACTGACTATCAAAGTTGTCAGTGTGGTACCAGTATTTTAAGAGATTTCCAGGGAAGGTGATAAAATTACAGATCAGACAGGCTGACATCTGTACTGTGAAAATGGGTAGAAACTGTTTTGAAGAGGAAAATTAGAGGAAACATGGAGAAATGTGTCATGTTGGGGAAGAGTCAATACAGCTTTTATAAAATGAAAGTCTCATTAATCCCTTGGAGTTCTTTGATGTCAAAAAGCATATAGACACAGCAGATCAGCCTGGTTAGATTTTCCAAAGCATTTGACAAAGTTTCCTTTCAAATGCTCATATTAAAGTAAAGCTACCATTAAATTTTTAGACTTTTAAAGTTATTAGATCCTTTCTGATAGCTAAAGTGAGTGTTGGACTTAACCCGGTGCTCCAGCAGGAAAAGAACTGTTAAAGACAGTTGCTTGTGTTGATTTTTGCATTAAGGGGGTGTTTTTCCAGTAAGTGGATTAGAGATGGTAGGTATAGTTTCTGCAACTTTGATCTAGCTAAAGTAGCTAAGCACTCTGGAAGCTGTATGAATTAATGCTGCCCCCAGATTTGCAAAGATCATCGAGGTGTGAGGTATGTAGCTGCTTAGACTTTCAACAACTTTCTCGGTCTCAGTGGTAGATTGTTATAATGTGTGTTAAAACAGTAAATTTCAGAGTTGGCAACACAAATGCAGTATTTAAACTGCGATAACACACCGTGTCTCACTGTTTCCATTATTGCCTCTGGCTTTCTCCGGTACTGCTTACTTTCATTATCAGTCTCTGCAGAATAGAACTGTCTTTATTTAAGTAATAAATGGATATAGTTTGATGGTGAAGAGATCTAAGGGAAAACATACATCATTCATTGCCATTTAATATTGCAAGTAGCCCAGGTAATGGTTTTTGCCATGTTCAATAAATTAGAGTAATTGTATATCCTGGTTTTCAGATGAATTGAAATAGTGGTTGTGTAGCTGTTAGTCTGTCGCAAAAACCAAAAACGAAGCATTCATGGAAAATATAGTGAGGAGCTTGGACAGTTTCTTCAGAAAGAGTTGTGCTGCTTATTATCATTTTTTATTTTCCTGTTTTATAACAGCAGGAAGGTTGTAATTATGCTTCCAAAAACAGAGCTGCAGATGATAACCTTAGCTTATACTGGGCTTTTTCAGTCCACAAAGCAAATGTCTAATTTTGGATACTCAAGACTCCAGTGCCAAATGTTGTAAAGTATGAGCTGTTTTGCATTGATTGAAAAGCTCTGATAATGACAATTTAATGCTTCTGTGAAGTCAAGATTTCTGCGTTTCTTGTTGAGAGCATGAATGGTGAAGCTTTTTGTATCCTCTCACTAATCCCATTATGTCTAATGGGTGACTCATAGTATTCATAAGAGCATAAAATAATACGGCTACTTAGGAAGAGGAGTTTGTGTAGCTTTCTGTCCTGTTTTAATGTAGTCCAATGAAATGTTTATGGGCAAGCATAAAAATAGGTCAGATGCATAGCAACTTCTCATATGTAGTCCGTATTTCCAACAGGAGTTCTCTCTCAATAAATTTTAAATTTAGTGTTTGTCTTTTTGATTCCATCTGTGTGAAAAAAATTCTGGCTATTAGAACTGCTACTGATAGTTCTCATTTCAGAAATAACCTATTAATTACCTACTAATTTTTTCACACAGGTGATAGAGGATATTTTCATTTCATATACATGTCCTTACTTGCCTACTTTTCACATGGTTCTTCATTCTATCAGCTTTAGTTTTAAAACTATGAAAATCATTTTGCTACAAAAACCAGATTATCAGGAAAGGGGAAAAGAAGTGACTGTTGGATTTGAAAGAGTTAATTGTCCTTGGGTGCATAGTTTGGAAGAGAGCTGCTGATTATTATATTTACTCTGTTTTCAACCTAGTCTTTCTCATATAGTTGACTCATGAGGAATTAAGAACAAATAGAAGACTCTTTAATGGAGAACTTACGGACAGTTTGTTCCTTTCGTAAATTTTCTTAAACTGGGGGAAATGAATTCATTTTGGGATACTCCAGAATTAAGAACAGATTATGTCCTATTTTTTTCTCAGGCCTACAAGAATTAGTTTTGGTAAGTGGATTTCATATCTTTTGATCCTACAGTGTATTATGGCATAATCTTGTCTTGCTTCTTTCTGAAGGTAAAAACTGTTTTCCATGTATGTTTTCTAGAATATAAAACATTTCAAAAAGAGGTGAGAGAGGACAGGTAGTTTGAAAAAGTTAAACCATGAGTCTGTTCCTATGTTTTTTCCACTTAAATGGATAAACTGCCGCTGTCAGGCATTACATTTTTATCATAATGTGCCAGTGAATTCAGGAAGCATAATGGAAATTTCATCTGCTCTTTTTTTTTTTTTTTTTGGAAAGGACAGTGGTTTAAAGTCTAAAGAGAAACATAGTATTTGATTATATCATAACATAAGATATGCTTGAGGGAGGTGATCCTTCCCCTCTATTCAGTGCTGCTGAGGCCACACCTGCAGTGCTGTGTCCATTCCTGGGTACCCCAGTGCAAGGGAGGCATGGATGTGCTGAAGAGTCAAACAAAGGGCCACTAAGGTGATGGAGCTTCTCTGCTACACAGAAAGGCTGTGAGAGCTGGGACTGTTTAGTCTGGAGAAAAGAAGGCTGAGGGGGATCTCATCAATGCATATAAATGCCTGACGAGAGGGTGCAGAGAGGCCACAGATGGGCTATTTTCATTGGTGCCCAGTGACAGGAGAAAAGTCATGAAATGAAAAACAGGAGGCTCTGTCAGAACATCAGATAACACTTTTTGACTGTAAGGGTGACTGAGCATGGGAACAGGTTGCCCAGAGAGATTGTGGAGTCTCCAGCTTTGGAGATACTCAAAAGCCATCTGGACATGGCCCTGGGCAGCCAGCCATGGTAAGTGGCCCTGCATGAGCGAGGGGATTTGGATAGGATGACCTCCTGAGGTCCCTTCTAACTTCAATGACTCTGTGCTTCTGTGCTAAACTTACTTTCTTGCATAGTTGAAGAAATATTTTCTAATTTAGACAATACATTTGCTAAAAACCTTAGTGCTTTGAAGGAAATTTGGTTTGATGTGATGAGCCCTCTGTGTGTAGAGAAGTAGCAGCAGCTTTATTTTCTTACCTTGGTACTTTGGACTGTGATTGGATAGGAGAAAAGATCAGCCTTTTTTTATAGAACTTTGAACTTTCTGTGCAAAATCACACCTGATTTTTATCTATAATGAAGTTATTATTGATTATTGTCTTGAGCCAGATAGCTCAGTTTTTTTGACTGGAGATGTCAACTTCACTAAAATTCTTTTTTACATAGAGTCATTTAGGTTGGAAGGTACCTCTGGAGATCATCTAACCCCAAAAAGCAGGATCAGACAAAGCAGGTTGCCCGGGGCTGCGTCTAGTTGGCTGTTGAATATCACCAAGGGTGGAGACTCCACAGTCAATCTGGGTACCCTTTTCCAGTGTTTTATCACTCAAGATTCCCCCCGAGTCTTCTCTGCTCCCAGCTGACCAGTCCCAGCCCTCTCAGCCTCTCCTTATATAAAAGATACTCCAGTTCCTTAAATCTCTCTGGCTTTGTGCTGGACAGTAGTCCATATATTTCTTGAATTGAAAAACCCCAAACTGGGATGAATGCTCCAGCTGTGGCCTCACAAGAAAGAGATTGGAAAAACTCAGCATGGGTTTACAAAAGGGAAATCAGGCTTAACCAATATGTAGCCTTCTACAAAGAGGTGACAGTCTTGGCAGAGCAAAGGGAAGCTGTGAATGTTTTTTTTGCTTGGTAGAAGTCGACTTCTGTTGCTTATGGTGGTCCTGTTAGAAATTGGATGTTTCAGAATTCTTTCAGTGTGGTGTTCACACTGTTGGAACAATTCATTTGAGTTGTGAGGTTTGCAGTCTGATTTTACAGTACTTTCCTTTCTTATTTGCTATAACACCATTCTTCTCCAGTGGAAAATAAAAGGCAGCACACATAGTTTAAAACTACTCCTTATGCAGCTGCAGAGCAAGCTGACCATGACAGTTGTCACTGAAAGGACTAAGAATGGTTCTTCTGCTTGTTCCAGTGCCACAATAAAGATGCCTTCTGGTGCATTGAGGTTGAATACTGGTCTGCTTGGATATGCTTTATACAGACATTCAATTAGAGATGACCATGTTTTGTTTGAGTTCCCAGTACCTGTAATGGCTCTTGAGGGCAAAGAGTTTATAAGGAGTCCCTACCAGAGTTCCTTTCCTTGCTGTTACTGCTTGGGGCAATGGTAGCAGTATCTGATCCTCACTGTGTAACATGACTTTTGAAGTGGTGCAGATGCTATTAGCAGTTTGGGATGCCCTGTGTTTGGTTTCCTATTTCTGTGAAGTGCTGTTTGCTGTTGGTGCTATTTGTACCATCCTAGGCTTAATAAAAGGTCCAGAAAATGCAAATTGCATGTTTATTACTGCTGTTAAGAGCTCCAGTTTGGCTTCTGAATACTAAAGATACATACATTTATTAGAAATTGTGTAGTTTATAATTTCAGAAATATATCTAATATGCAGAGGTTTGGATGAAAGTAGAATGTGAGCACCATTTTAATGAGGACTTGATTTATACCTACTGTAAGTACAGTTTCAGTTTTGCTGTTGGATTGTAGGTCTAACGGTATTGGCAACACATTTACAGATTCTGAAATCTAAATGTGTGGTGTGCTTTTCTTGCTGAAAATAACATTCTTCCTTGGTGTTGCAGTTCTGTCAGTGAAGGTGTTTTCTCTCGCTGAGTTTCATCAGCCAGACACAGTTTATCATTGGTTGATTTTTCCATTTTAAAATGCAGCTGATGTCTCCTTGTGTGCTACCAACCAGTTCCACATGCAGAGGATTGGATAAATCCTGGGGTTTTTGAAAGATTTCTTTCCCAAGGCCTATGTTAAATGTGATATTTAAAATATTTACAGTTGAGTTCAGTTACATATTTTCCCCAAGTTGGGGGCATAAACAGAATGTTTTATCTTCTACCAGAAGAGGTGTCTGTGTGAACCTAGTAGAAATACATCTTGTTCAAATTCAGCTGAAATTAAATAAATGGCTTCAAGTACATGCATGTGTGCATACCTGTGAGTACTTGCATTGATCTACATGGTGTTAGTTCATAGCACTTAACTCTTTCATAAAACAACAAATTGGACAACAAACTTTGAAACATAAAAAAAGTACCCTAAAGGGTCTAGATATGTATATATTTAATTTTAAGTAACCATCTTAATGAGAGGATTCTGTTTTGCCGAGAAGGAGGATAGAATTTTTTCAGTATATGAGTTTTTCATTTGGTTTGTGAGGCCAGCATCATGTAAGTGATGAACTGTTAACAATGCAGTTCCATCAGTTTGAAGCAACAATTGTGATTTCTAACCATCGTCATTTGCTTTTTAAGATAGGAACAATATATATAATAGTATGGGTCTCCAATACTCATTGACAATTCTGGACTAATAATTTAGTGTTTATTTCTGAACCCCCTTAATAATAATTTAATTTTAAAAATATCTTTCTTGACATTTGTCCATTTGTTAGAATTACTAGGTAAAATGCTTGCATGGTTTAACCAATAGAGTTTGAAGAATATAACAAATAGGTCAAACTGTCAGCCTGACCTCTGCAAAAATGCGATGACTTAAAGGCATATAAAGCATACCATTCTGCATTTCCCATTTTCCAAAAAAAAAAAAAAAAATAGGATATTCCAGTCTGTAATGAGTTCTGAGAAGTAATGAGACCTGAGAAGTTCTCTGGTCATGCTGAGATTGGGGTGTAGTGATGGAGTGGGAACTGAAAGGCGAGTTAAAGTAATTTCAGCATTTTATTTTATAAGCTCTATATTTAAAATATATTTTTGGATATTTTGAATCTTTGCTTCCAGAAAAAAACCAGCATAGGTTAGAAATGTGAATCAGTATTGTAAAAGGCTTACTAGAAAATATAGCTAAACTTCATGTAATGTGTTCTTTTCTTGAATATGCGATGCATTTTTAATGATCAGGTGGTAACTGGTTGTTCCCTATTACATTTGTTCCCATTTCTCTTTCCAGATTTGTCACTGATAATATTCTGGAAGTTGGATGTGGTTAGAAAATACCTGCTTATTGATTGGCTTGTTCAATATAGCCTAGTTTAGTCTAGAGCAGATTCTACCTGGTCTTTCCCCTCAATTCCCGTCACTAATTTGCCTTGAGATTTCCATGTCTTACTCTGTTGCAGACATAGTGTTTTTTCACACTGGAGTTCGTGCTTACTCATCATTTTCTATTTCACTTTTATATCAATCACACATATACGTACTACTATCATTTGGATTAGGCTTATTTTTGGTTTAAATATAGCCATTTTTACGTAGTTGTTCCATATGCTGTGTCTACCAAAAGTCTTTCAGTCTCTGTGAATGTCTACATGAGTGTTTTCATGAGGGTATAATTTTGGCTTGAACACTAGAAAGAATTCATATGTTCAAGCACTCCATAAGAGTAATTTAGCAAATAGCTGAATACATACATAAAAGGTGACTGTGTGGTGAAGAGCAATATGAGAATAAAATTATAATGAACTAATACTATTATTTTATTAATCAAGCACAACTAGAATGTGACACCTACTCATGCACACAACATACCTGCTCCATTATTTTCTTAGGGAAGGACATTTGAAAATTGGGGTGTTCCATAATACTGATTGAATGGTAGTGGCAGTCAACCCCTGAATTATTTCTGGCTCAGGCAGTTTTGCTCTGCAGTACTGTTAATCTTAAATACAGCTTTGTATGTATTTTAGAGACCAAAGATAATGCAAGTAACTGTTACTGGTCTCGATAATATAAAAGTGGATATTAGAATAATTTCTACTGCATGAAATCCATTGCCATTTTTCTTCAGAAGTTGCAAAGAGGGCATTCCTTTTGATCTGAGGGTATTTAGCAGTTTCCGTACTGGAACTGTGATATATGAAATTGGCATGTTATTGTAGATTCTTCAGTGTTAGCCTGACCATGATGAAAGAACACTAATACAGCGATTAGTTTCTTTTCCTTTCATCTGCAGAACTAGTAAAACTTTCTGGTTTTGTTGATACAGAGAGTAAACAAAAAAGCAGTAATATTAGCATTTTTATTCATCTTATAATTCTCTTACCTGTGAAAATCAGTGCAGTATCTCAGAGTAAGTTTTCTAATCAGCTGATACTGTTCTCCACTGTTTCTAAATTATCTGATGTTCATGTAGGGTGTTTGAGGGAAGCAGAGTAGATAGAGATGTTCTTTGTCTGGAATAAGACCTAAGTGAGATGACTTAGAAATTATTATACACATGGAGTCAGGAAAACAGAGTAGGGCAGCTGTAATATTTCTTAAAATTCCTTCAAAACAAATGTCTTGAACAGGCAGCACAGTTGTTCTCTTTTTTTAATGAACTCCAGTCAAAAGAGTGCGCAGGGGAAAGGACTCATATTAATAGAGAATCCCTCTCTAGTCCTTATTATTGTGTATTAGCATCCCAGAAAAGCTTAAGAATCAAATGTGCTCAGCATTTCATTTTTCAAGGTGATTTTCCATTCAGAAAAACCTGCTTTACAGTTTCCTTTCAGCTAGTTAGCAAAATAACATCAGCTATTCAAAGTATACAGCTGACACCAGCTGTCTTTTGGTTCTCTCCGTTTAAGTTCATTGCAGAAACAAATGTGTTATGTGACATACATATTGAAACAGGTAAATCCTTGTCTGTCAAGCAAATTTATAGTGATCTTATTTCAATATGTGAATTTTGTTTTAGAGACTGAATAGTAATGAAACACAGTGAAATGGGGCTTTCTTCTTGACTGATTAGGAATAGTCATTTTGCAGTGCTTCGTATGTGGATGAAATATAGTATTATCTTACTTAAATTCTCTTCAATTTGTTACACTTAAATAGTAATCAGCATAATTCTATTTATAGGTAGTTTTTGCTTGAGTGAAAATTGATATTTATATCCAAAGAACAATCCGGTTAAAAATGGGGTAAGCTAAAGTTTTTCACTTGCAGCTTAGCAACGTGATCAGGTTATTTTTACTTCATACATTATAATTTTCATTTATTTAAAACAACCCTAACAACTGACATAATATAAATCAGGTGAAGCAGATACTTTAAATAGATATTGATTGGGATGTGAGGATTAAATTAAATTATCCAGTATGATGACCACCACATACTCTAAAGTTGCTTATTCACATGCTGTTTTTGTGTATGAACAGCATGTGAATAAGCAACTTTATGTATTTTAGAGCTAAATATTTCAGGGTTTGCATAATTTTCTTTATTGTTTCAAATCAAAATAATAGAAATAGAACATGAATTATTTTTAATTGCTTTGTCATTTGTTTAAACCAGATTTTTGTACACCTGACAATTATAGAAGCCTATGGAGTTATTTGTCTGTGCAGGTGTTTTTCCTCCTTGCTTGCACACTTGTCACGATGAAAAATCTGAGACTTGCTTGCCTGCTTCTCAAAATTGGTTTATGCCTTACTTGGAGCAATGTTCAGAAAAACAGCCTCAATGTCATTCAGCTGGAGAAGGCTCCTTCTAATATGTGTGAGGAAGTCATGCCTCTTACAGTAATTTTTCTCTGAGGAAGTGTTAGAGAGGTTTGAGCTTTTTTTCCCTGTAACATGGAATGTTCTTCCTCATAAAAGCAAATTTTGGTCTCCTAAGGAAAAGCAAGTTCCACATGAACACCCACATAAGTAACATGTCAAAAATGTAGTCATTGTTTTAGTGGAGAGGAAATTGTCTGCTTCAGTGGAGACTGGAGACGTTAGTGGGTAAGGTGTGAAGCAAAGTTGTTATTTCTCAGTACATGCCCTAGGCTGAAAATTCTGCACAGTTCCATCTTAGTAACTGTGCATTCAACTGAGCTTCTCTGAAAGGCTTTTTGTTTAGAAAGACCAGCTAAAGGAATAATTTATTTTTCTTATCCTCCACTACCAGCCTCAAATGATTTGTTTTCCTCCATAAAGCATTGTCTCATACATATGTGCAGGTCAAGCCACAAAAGGGAAAATGTAGAGGAAAAAATCTGGAAAAACAGTGGAACGATGCCTAGGAAAGAGGACACACTGGGTCATGAGTGATCATCAATCCTGAATGTTGGAGTGAATGAGGAAGAGGAAAATTGCATCCAGGTTATTTCACCCAAGACACCAAAAGGGAACTACCTGGTTGTATAATTTCCAGTTGCTTTGATAGGCAGCCAACTATGGAGTAGACATTTTGCTTCAGTACTCACAGATCCCAGCCCAAAATCATTGTATTTTTTATGCCTTTATGCTACATTTAGGGCACTTCTCTGCCTCGTTATGACCAGGAAAATGAGTGTATTCATTATGTTCAAGATAAATATTAGTTTATTGGTTTGAGTTCAATTTTAAGCATCATTTACAGATTAAAAATTTTAAGTAAAAATTTAATTTTACTGATATTTTGTGTATTTTATTTTCTCTACAGATGATTCACACCATCAGGACTCTGGTTGAAAATACAGATAGCTTATATGAGAAGATAGTACAGTGTCAGAAAGCGGGTAAGTACAAGCTGCTTTTAAAAAATGTTATGCAGAACTTATTGTATTTTTTTTATTTTCCAAAACTTATAATCAATATTCCACTGTAGCAAAAAAAAAAAAAGCAAACAACAGACCCCAAACAACCAAAACCCAACAACCAAACAACAAAAAAACCTCATAAAAAGGAAGAGATTACTGTAATTTAGGCATAGTCAGTGAGAATGAAAAGACTTTTCAAATCATATAAATCAAAGATTCATAGAATTACATCTTGAATTTTGAAATTGCAAGTATTTTATACATGGACAGTAGCATGTCAGTATAGTCATTTCCACAAATGAAAACACAAGCTGAAAACACAACAGGAAACAAAGAGGATGATCTTTCTTCACACTGAAATTTTTTAACCATTTGCTGCTCTTTCTCTATGTGAGAACTTTTCTTCTTTTGTTGTGGTGGCCCAATGTCTTCAAGAGCCTTGGTGAAGCTTGAATTGTCAGAAGAACATTGCCTTCTGATAATTATGTGACAGTAGTTCAGATGTTTGGTTCCTGTATCTCTCTAGATCTGTTGGGTGGATGCCCTCTGGTTCTCTGTTCTTCCCACAAGTTCTCTGAAAGGTTTCCTGGGTCTGATATACATTTGAAATAGATGGTGTAACTACTTCTTGACTGCTTCACAAACTAACCTTTTTTTAACATATTTTGTAACAGTTTTCTCGTTTCAACACAACTGAGTTTTGATGGTTTCCTACTTGTTTTGATAGCGTGTCTGACCTTGTTTAAACATGCTTGTTTTCTTTTGATCTTTAAACTGTTTTATAAATAATGTTATAAATTTGCTCAAAGTGATGCATTATTTTTTGGATCAGAAACAGGAATGCTGCCAAAGACTCAGCCAAAGCATTTACAGCCGCATTTTGCATGACTCAATTGGAACAAAAGCTTTTTATATACAAATACATTTTATCTACCTGATATTCAGCATCCTGCAGCTCCCAGTATCTTCCTTGATTTTCTTCCATTCTTTGATTTGCTTTGCTGCTCTCCTATAAATTCCAGTCTCTTTGTTTTGTTCCTTTTCCCCAAAAACAAAAAAATAATGCTCTTACACCCTCAGCCTTCCTTTACAAACTCTCTCCTATTGACAGTGGCTTCCATCTCAGATCAGCAGCAAGGAAGGCTTACCCACTTGGAATTTCTAGATCTCCCCTTGATTGACAGCACATACTCCTCAGATACTTTGAACTCCAAACCACAGAACTGTCAAAATACCTGAAAATTTTAAGTTGCCCTATTTACTTGAAGTTGTCAAACATAAATACCAAACATAAATACCATGATTGACAAAATATTATTTCACATGCTTTCTTGATAAATGCAGACCACCACCTAAAATACTGTGGTGGTTTTTGCTGGGATGGTTATTTTTCTTCTGAGTCACAGGTAAGGGACTGTGTTATGGAGTTGTGCTTTAAAATGGGGCTGATAATGCAGAGATGTTTTTGTTGCTGCTGAGCTGTGCTTACAAAGGATGATGTTTTGCTCTGCTTGTGTGCACAGCTTCTGCTTTACGCATTAAACTGTCTTTATCTCTCAACCCACAAGTTTTCTCACTTTTACTCTTCTGATTCTCTCCCCCATCCCACCCAGGAGGAGTAAGCAAATGTGCAGTACTTGGTTGCTGGCTGGGGTTAAACCACAGCAGTACCAAACACAAAAGTGCTGTCATTAGGATGTTGCCTGGTAGACATGTGTGCTTCCTTCTTAAATCACCTCCCATTTATGTGGTGATAGTGTGCTGGGTTTTTTTTTAGTGTCACCAGTGTCTTAAGCAGTTTAGATCCTTGGTTAGGGGTAAGGCAAAGGCTAGTTGCCCAAATTTTTGTATTTTAGAGTTGTTGCTCTTCAGAAAAGATTGCTTCCTACTAGCTTAAATGGATTCCTGTAAACTTCCATATGTCTGACTTTCTTGAGTCTTACCAGTTTATTTTACAATGGGGACAGTTGGGTCCAGGAATCCTTTGTTTAAGAATGCTAAAGACTTAAAGCCTGTGCTAAATAATGGAGATTTTGATCTCCTTCAAATGAGAACCCTCCAGCATGGTGACATAAGCCTAAGGATGGATTATGTAATAGATCCTGCTATTTAGGGCAGCTTTAGCCCTGCAGGGTCACGGCATTTTTTAAGATGAATGAGCTGAACTGAATTACCTTTTAAAATCAGTGGGTTTTGAAGATTATCTTATGACTGATTGATCTCATGATCTCAGTAGATGCTACTCTAATTACGAGTAAAAGATTATAAGTTTTCCTATGTAGTTTCTTGATAAGGAAAAAGCAAAATCATGCCTTTTTCTGGGCTTTTTTGTTCTATGGCTCAAAGAATGAAAACATTACTAAAAATAAGAAGTACACAGGCTGTCAATAAGCAGTAAATTTTTGTTGTCATAACCAGGCTTATAAGAGAATTTTGTTAAATAGGCAAAGTGAATTCACTGTATTGAACTGTTTTCTATCTTAAGTTTAATAATAAGACTTTTTGACTCCTATAGAATTCAGACCTAATTTGAAAATAAATGCAGTATTATTTCCTTGGTTTATAGCCTTTTGGATAAGCAGAGATACAATTACTGAGATGGGTATTTTCAGAATTCAGGTTCTATCCCATTAATATTCTTTGAGAGCATTTAACTGTAAACATTTCTCCTCATTCCGGTTCTTTAAAATTAAACCATATTAAAAACCTCTCTGTTTTCTTTGTATCAGCATATTAATTTCTGCTCAACACATTCAGTTTTTAGTTAAATAGTTATTGAAAGTATTTTAGATACATGAATAATGAAAAGATGTGGGAACATGATATTGCTTTGCTTCCCACTGTACTTTTTCTCTTTTCAGAATTAAAAAAATTCACATAACTTCAAGATGACTGCAGTGCCATTTATTTTGTTGCTATTAAGCCATTTAAAGATGCTGCAAGAAATTGGAATCTAGGTGCTAAAGGGAATTTGAAGATAATGTGGTCCATTCCCTGAATCTTTAGAGTCCTGAAATGCAGCTGTATCTTTGCTAGAGTAAAGAATTTGAATGTCCAGGTCACCTTACCCCATTTATAGCCTCCTTTGTACTCCACTTTTGAATCGTGCATTGCATTTTTTGCTTTATAATTCAAATACTGCCTGAGCTCATACCTGGTTACAAGAGACTTAGGAATTCATTTTGGTGTTCAGTAGTGGAAGCTCAGAAGGACATTCCAAATATTCATTAAATTATGGGGAGTGATGATTACCAAACAGAGCTTGCTGGTGACAAAGAACTTCTCAATTTAATCAAATGTAGATATGACTGGAGGATTTTTGAGCAACCTGATGTACTGGAACATGTTCCTACACATGGCAGAGGGTTTGGGTCTAGGTGATCTTTAAGGTGCCATCGAACCCCAAACCATGCTATGATTCTTGAGAAGTAAAATTGGTAAGGGTAAATTTATGTGTGTAGGGGAAAAGATAGCCTTGACAATGCCTGCAAGGAATGGTCTCTGTGCTTTCTGTTTTGATTCAGAAAATGAAGTTATTGTATGGAGTTCAAGAGCAGTAGCAGTGTCAGTTACTGTTAATATGATGCATAAATGTGTATTTCAGCACTGTTTGCTCAAACTAAGAATGAATTCATTTTTAAGAATTCAGATTCATAAAAAACATACATATTTCTTTCCATATGGTTTTATAGACGTAACCTTCCCTAGGCGTCTGTGCAGCCAGAATTCTTGTTCAGATTCTTATTTTCTGGTATCTCAGCTACACTATCCTTTCTCTGCATTTGACCATCATAATTTTGCCTTATGCGCGTCATTTTCCGGGCTGTCATTTTGATGGTGTCTGTCCCTGGATGGATTTTTATACTTTTTTCCTCATTGTGCGTCAGGACTGAGCTGCTTTCACTTTTCTTGTGTTTGCTCATTTGGTAGCAAGAGTTTCCAGTGCCTGCTGGATTTTCAGCCCTTGTCATGCTTTCTATCGTGTTGTCCCACAGGCTCTCTGTAAACATCCACCAGGCTACTTCCTTTGAATTTGTTTTTAAAATTATCCCACAAATATAGCTAGATTGACACATGTCCTCCTACCACCTTAACCAAAATAGTTTTCCTTGCTTCCTTGTACTCTCCACTCTTCCTTTATCCATCTGTTCTCTTTCTTCCTCATACTTTGATTCTGAGTTGTTGGAGCAGAGTCTGTCTTATTTATCCCATCCGTACAGTGACTGACTTTATTTAACAGTGCAAGTAATGAATGACATAAAAGGAGTATATTTTCTAACATGTACTTCATAGCAGCCCTTCAGCAGTGTCAGTAGCAGAATATGGTTTCAAGAAAGGAAATATCCAGCCATTTTGGATGCCATTAAAGATAAACTCAGTACACAGTATATGTTGGAAAAAGGTTAATCTGAGCTGCATGCAGAAAAATACTAGCATGATGGCCATACAGACATTTCAAATACTTCTGGTAGTTGAAAATTAAAGGAATAAAATCAATTTTGTTCAAGTAGTTGTAACTCTTACTTCCCCACTGTTACTGCTTAAACTTTTCATTGAAATGACGCTTCTACTGAGCTGTTGAGCTTTTTTTTTTTTACTATTTGTTCAGGTTATTTGTATTCTAGGTTGGTTTTTGGCTCAGGTTCACCAAAATAAAACATGTAAGAAAAGTAATATTCTGACAGACTAGATAATCGACTAACAGTGCAAAAAAAACTTCTATACTTTATTGAGAAGCACTTTTGACTTGGCTTATAAGTAGGCAGTTGAGTTTTTATTTAAACTGTGAAAAGCAATAACTAGGTTCCAAATATTTCTGCAGTTATCCCTGACTTGAAAGAGAATTTATGTTTTTTATGGTTTGGATACTGTGGAGTTCAGCAGAATTTATTAATCCATGTCTTCTGAAATACTGCCTCTCATCAGCAGGCCTTGACTCTTGGTTAGAAGCCATTGCATTTAAACTACTATTTTGTAAATAGGGAGTGAAGGAATGCTACTCCATCTGTTATTGGACTTTGCACCTGAGAATATTTAATTTTTTTGATGGCCATCAGCAGGACATGCTGAACTTCAAGTTACATCTCAGAATTGGGTCCATTACTGTATTTTTCATAAGGTTCACTGTCAAAAGAAAGCAATCTATAATATTTATCACCATCACATAAACTCCAATGTCACCTGCTATGGCTAAAACAGTACTTGAAGACCCCTCTCAATCAGTCTGCATGCTTTCGAAATACCTGCTCTTCCTTGTTTTCTCTATGTTCCCATTTTTTAAAAAGCCACTTGTCAAATTGTTTTAACTCCTTTCTCCACACTTGTCACAACATAATTTTCAATGTTTATTAGCACAATAGCCTTTTGCTGATAGTTAAGGAAAAAAAGGGTGTATTCAAGTTATTCCCTTTATTTATGTTTCTAAACTTTCTGTATTCTGTCCATCATTTTTACCTGTTTTTTTCTTTTGCTCTTTGTCCTGTCTACTCCTTTTTTCTGTTTTTTTTTCTTTCTATTTGTTCTTTCTCCTCAAATAACTCCACTAAGCCTATCCAGGTACAGCTCCACAGCAGCTCAGATTATACTGTCATTCGTTGCATGTATTCCCTGGCTCTGTAAACCTGCTCCTCTCCTGTGCCTTGAATATTCTTGAAACCACATTCTACTGGGGAGGAGGGGAAGTGAAGAATTGCGCTTAGATCAACTTAAGTAGTTGATCTAAGTAGTTAGATCAACAACTAAAGTAGTTAGTTAGTTAAGTAGTATTAGTGAATAGGTGATGAGTCATTTTTCTTTATGCTCTAACCTTTTTCACCATAGTTATTCACACCAGTCATACACCACATTTTTCCCATATTGCTTCTCATATATAGCTGCCTGTAATACCTTGGATGGTATTGGTTTTTTTGTAAATCTGATGTATTTTACTAAATGGGTGGATGATTCCTAGGAGACTTCTCACATACTTCTTAATGATCTTACTCACTGGTACTAGGGCAAATACTTGACCAGCACAGACTTTTGCATTACTCTCTTGAGTTTGCCCTTTCACATGAAGCCTTTTTTCCCCGTCCTGTTAATGTAATGCTAGAAAAGAAAGAAATTAGATTTCTGTGGAAATGTAAGAGATTCATTACTATTGCCAGTGAAACAAGGTGGGCTCAGCCAGATCTGAACACTGGGAAAAATTACAGTGTGCCGTAAATCAATATCTTTATTAAGCCTCCATTTTAACATTCAGCAAAATCAGAAACTTTTCAATAGAATCTCGTTGCTCTCTCTTGAGTATCAAGGCTGATAAACAAAAGATGGAAACAGCAGTCTGTGGAGAAAAACACAAGAGAGGTACAAAGGCGAGGATTTATGCCCTTTATTGACAGTCTGAATTTATTCTCATACACGTAGTGGCTGAACTTGACCCCCATTCAGAAATATAGTCTGTCTTCACAGAGGAGTGTCTTTGTGGAATGATGTTTTCTGTATATTGGGGGTGGAATACCATGAGTCAGTTTTTCAGAACAACTGTTTTAATATGTGAAGGTCTGTTTCTCTGTGAATTTTGTAGAAGTGTTGTTTTGGAGGAGCAGAAAAAGTGTTGGTGTGGGTTTTATGAGTTTTGTCAGTTGATACTCCTTTTGTTGACTTTGGTATCTAGAAGAGTAATTTTACATAGGATTGTTCTTGAAAGTGTTTGAAAGGGTGGAGCTGGTTACTTAACTCTTGAAGTAATGAAGTTGTAGCATAGGTGTTACGCATGTTGCTTTTCAGCTTTCATGCCAGGGTAAACTAGGTACTGCAGCTACTTTGAATTTCTTCTGATGGTGTTTCATGAAGAACTTAGTGAGCATCCTAAGTCCTCAGCTGCTCCCCAGCATTAAAGAAAGTCTCTTATACAGAAAACTGAATTACTGTGATTCCATATGGGACTGCGTGAGTCTGGATTGGAAGACTAAATACTAAATTAAAGGAAAGGATGGAGAAAGGAAAGGATGCTTGGCAGGCTGTGATGCTGTTGTTGTTTGGGATGTTGGAATAAGAAGGTTCTCCTAAGTATGCAATTTGTCTTTACTATTTTTTAAGAATAATAGGGCACTGAGTAACAAAATGGTTTTTAACCACCTAAGTAGAGACTCCATACATCTGTCTGTGTCTGAGGAACATTTCCACTTACTGCAGAGATAGTGCACAGTGCCAAAGAAGTTGAAGTAATTAAAAAATACTGAACTACTAATTAAGGTACTGCATTCTTTTGTCAAATAATTATCTGAATATATTGAGTGCAAATAATTCATGCCTTGAGCATCTTAAATCTGCAGCAAAATATTCTTTGAATCTGCCAAGAAATTCTGATTCTCTAGTTATGGTGTAACATTTTTTTTGTGTCTTCGGTGGAAATGAAGTATTTGGAAGTACTTCAACATCTAATCTTTGTTCCTGCTAAGACTCTGTTTTTGCAGTTAGTAATGATTTTTTAAAAAATACAGAGGTGTATTAAGCATTAGTTTATTAAGGTTCATTTTAAATCTTTGTGTGAAGCGTGTTTTGTAAGCAAACTATATAAGAACTTACAAGTTTAGTGACTTCTATTACTTCTCTAACATGATGGATTTGATTTATTGTTTCTATGGTCTGGTAGCCAGATTCTTTTCCCAATCTCTTTTTCTGATAAAATTAATTTTAAGAGAAAATAATTTGTGAGGCTGAAATAGCTGATTGTTTAAGGAATATAATCTAAAATAAAAATATTAAGAAACATATTTAATGCTGTAAAAAATTTAAAGCTGTAGCTTTCGAAGATGTGGCCAAGAGTAGCAGCTGTATAAGCAAGTTAAATATTTATATGTGGAAATGAATACTTACAGCTTAAATCCTTGCCTGGAATTCTTTCGTTTCCTTTATTACCATTTAACCTACACAGTGGAGGAAGAAATACTGGAATATATAAACTAATTTCTTGGATTTTTTTTGTTGTAAAGAACAAATCTGTGTATACAAATTATTCTCAGCATCTTTGTAGTTGTTTGAGCTGAGTCTATATAGTAGTAGACCTGCAAGGTGTGGTAATCTAATCAAAAGCTGTGAGGTATTTTCCTTACATATAATTTTTTTTAATGTTTATTTAGTTTTATTTTGTATTTGTAACTCTTTTGAAAAGTAGTTAATTTGTTTTTAAATCAAAGATCTCTACCAGAAATTAAATAAGCTGTATTTGGCTTGACTGAATTTAAGTGCTTCATACCTGGAGTATTACCAGTGTGTATTTCATATAGACATAGTCAAATTTTTTTGTTACTCGTTTCATGTTAGGCCTACTCAGTATATGCATTTGTTTCCAGAGTTTCATCACTGTGCTGTTTCACTGATAAAGTTCTTTGTTAAGAGAAAAAACATAGCAGGAGGAGCCCACCTGCTGTGCAGTCATGTATCAGCTAGGTTGTAAATCATCTCTTGGCAAGAAAGCTTTCATCAAAGAAAACAAATGAGCAAGTCAAAAAGATTTGGCTTTTGAAGCCAAAAGCTTCAACAGCTAAGCAAGTGTTGTGCTGGTTGTTTTGCTAAAGATTCCTTGAAAAATTAGTATCTTGGTTCTCAGTTAAAGAAAAAGTGTGAATTTTTTTGCTATAAACTGAGATTGTATGCCAGGGTTTTGTCATCGGAACTCTTATAAAAGCAAACAAATCTCAGAGTTCCAAATATTCCTGAACTTGTACTGTACAGGTATGTACTCAAGTTCTGCATGTTTCAGTTTCTTTTCGCATCTTGATTTTAATAAATGTGTAATTATCATCAGAGAGTTCAAAGATACAGATATTGTATGTAAAACCATAATTACATGCAGCTCAGAGATTTAAGGCCACTTTCCTTGTTAATATATGCTTCTTAACTAGTTTAAAAATAGCAAAATCACTTATGTTGCTTTATATATCACAGTTAAATTAGTATCTTAAGTATGGTACTTTGGAACTATAGTGAGAGCCCTGTAGTGGGAGGAATTGCTAGCCAATTTCCAACAGGTGTTATTTCTAGTTAGTAATTAAGGATAATGGATTTCATGTGCAGTAGCTTAATTTTAAAGAAAGGAAAAAAATACTTTTTCAAGCTAAATACAGTTGAAGATGAGTGTCTTTTAATAATATCAAAAATGCTGCTTTTGAGATATATCACCAAATAATATTTTTTGATGAAGATACAATGTTGGGACTACAACAATACTCAGGGCATTTTTGTTCCAGCATTTCAGGCATCAGTAGAACAATAACACATATTTTAAACTCATATGAATGTTGTAAGTTCTGAATGGTTTTATATCTACTGAACATTTTTGTGAAAAATTAAACACTAAGAATCCAGGACATAAAGCTGAAGTTCCAGTCTGGAAGCTATTTTGACAGGGGTTGACTCAAAATTATCATCCTGTCAAGACAATTATATTACCTTGTATGTTTTATTTAGGAAAACATTTTTGTTATTAAAATATGTCATAGCAATAAGACACCTTGCTTCTGTACTGTCATTTAGTACTTGTTGAGTTTATAGACGTAAATGTTCCGTCAGAATATGTTAGGTATAAATTAATATGTTTGACATCCTATGCATGTAATACTGTAGGTCATCCTACAGCTGGTTTATGTCTGTCCTTAAATCTGCTTCCCAGTACAGCTTTTGAAAATTGATCACGTTGAGCTGTATTTTAAAATGAATATGAGTGTTTGATCTGAGTAATTTTCTCTTTTTAAGGCTGGTCACAGAACCACATCTACAATGGTAATAAATTTTACATAAGTTCTGATTTTGCTGGTGGACATCCATCCTAATACTGTCCTTTAGCTGCAATGATCCTTTGAGGTCCGAGGTCTTACCTGACTGGTCTGGAGTATCTAGAGAGCAATTGCTCCTCTTTTGGTTTTCTTTTTGCAAGACTAACTGAGCAAATTTTTGTTAGTCTCCTCAATGATGGTTCCTAGTGCATTGAGTGGCCTTATAGTATTCTCTTTTCCTCATGCTGTTTGAAGTTATTGAAAATGGGGGCATTGTGCATAAGATTGTAGAGTAGCATCTTGAATGGTAAGCTGTTCCTGGGGGAATGAAGAAGTGTTAAAGCTATCTAATGCGTTCCAGAGCTGTGGGAAAAGGTCTGAGAGAGAGGGAAAAGCTGAGACAATCGTGACATTTAATCTAATCATCATTTACTGGAGAACCAGAAAGAGATTCAGCACTGATGGGGAAAATATTATTTTGAAGTACTGAAGGTTTGCTTATGAGAATGCTTTAGCATAAACAAGTGTACCACAGAGGAGAAGAATATGCTGTGAAATCCCTGGTTATGATTAGGAAAATTCGTCAGCAGTATTTTGTTCACTGTACAAACCTGCTGTTGAATCATGCTATTGGTGTTTTGTTACATATATTGCAGTGTATTTACATGGCTTGCAATAGTTGGGGTGAATGTGTCACTGGAAGGCTGGTCTTTTTAACGTGGAAGATTCGAATCAGTTTTCGTTTTGCAAATGGTTAGGAAATTTTATGGCTTCTGTCATGTCACCCTTACTGATGTGGCAATGACCAGACTTCTTAGTGCAGGTTATGCAAACTAAGTGCCCTTAGTACCGCCAAGCAGAAACTCAGAGCAGGACCAAATAATGATGTTTGAAAGCTCGTCAAACTATCATAAGCAGTAGAGTTACCACAGTCAAATGAGTTAAAGAAAGCTAGAAAGTAGGACTAAACCAGTCAGCCTCACTTCAATCCCATGAAAGGTGATGTCCTGGTTTAGGGCAAATTTGGGAGGAAACCTCCGAATGGTGTTCCTCTGGAAAGCAAATCCAAACAGCCCCTCCCCCCAGCCAGTCCGGGAAAAGAACTCCCTCAGAGGAAAGTGGAAAAAAACCCTATTTATTTAACAAACAAAATGCCCACAAGCATAAAGAATGAATAATAATAATAATAATAATATGAAACAATAAAACCTCTCACCGCTCTGAAGAGAGATGGCAAAACTGAGAGTCCGTGCCAGGAGTTTATCAATCCCATTCCCTTCAGTGCTGGAAAATGCCGAGTCCAGGCCCGGTGGGCCATGGGTGCAAGATCCCAGTGCTCCTCTGGGTTTTTTCAGTCCAGAGCAGATTTAAACAGTCCCAAGAAAAAAAACGGGAAAAAACAGTCCAGGAAAGCTTCTTTGCCTCAGCTATCTAGACCAACAAAAGGAAAGAAACTCTCTCCCTGGCTGCCGTCCGTGCATCCGATGAAAACCACACAGTCCCAAGGACAAGAAAAGATCCCGAGGAGTGAACGCTGTTTTTCGAAACAAACTGCGCACTTCTTCTTTCCCTGCTCACTCTCTGAACCAGTCTTAAAGGTACAGAACACAGAGCAGATGATTGGGGATACAGGTATCATAGTCACCCTAGGACAGGTGGGATATCCACCCTTGGTGATGCTGAACAGCCACCTCAGCACAGTCCTGGGACACCTGTTCTCTCCAATCCTGGTTTGAGCAATGGGGTTGGTCCAGAGCTGCCTTCCAACCTCAGTGATTCTATGCAAATAATTCTATGCAAATTTTGCAGTGGGCAAAAATTGAAACAGAGAAAATACTATCCAAACAGAAGAGCACACATCCTATATATTCTTTGTGGTCACTCAGAAAGTTGTGAATTGTGTCTTTCTTAACATCTGCCACACTAAATGGAAAATATTACTAACTTGTGCTTTCTTTGATTGAGGTGGTACATGCAGAAATATAGTGAGTGATGCCTGTTATCATTCAAGAGCTCTCAGGCAGTTCAAAATTACTAATTGACTAATAAATCTTGAAGTAATTAAGCCTCATAAAAGTGACTTGTTTACTGTATCTTAATGAGAATGAGAGCTGAGTTTTTACTTGCAAGGAGACAGAAAATTGTATATAAAAAAGTAATTTAATGTTGAGTTTTCTTTGTAAGCATATCCTAAAGGCACGTTTACATGGGTTTATATGGACATGTAATTTCTTTTATTAATTTAACTGTAAATGAGAATGTGTTTCCTCTTTTTTCCTTTTCCTGTTATCTTGTAATAAGTTTAATTTTGGAATTTAACGCTTGTGTTATTCGTGTGTCATAGTTAATGCATGAAATAATTCCAAGGCAAAGTGCAAGAAAACCAAGTGGGAACATACAAGAATGCCAAGAGAGATATGGTCAACAGTTAAACGTTGTGCTGCATTCATGCTCTAAAATTTAATTGTCCATATATTGTGTAGCAGAAACAGTTCATTCCTTTTAGCAGATGGAAACACAGAGACAAAGAGACAGAATAATTTCAGTTAATCAGGCAAGAGCTAGTAATGGAAGCGGAAATAAAGGTCAAATCTACTTGTCCTTATTTGTATGTTTGGGCTCAGAGTAGGATAGGTTTAGTGTAGCATGATGATGAGGAGTTGGCCAGTCTGTGAGAGGTGTTGAGGGTAGGGGGGTGAACAGTGCTGTTTAAGCAGGAGGCACCTGTTAGCTGAGGGTTTACATGTGTGTGCCCTGGTAGGATGATCTGACTGTTTCATTTTCTGAATAAGGATGATGAGATGTTCCTGCCAACTTTCCAAGTGTTTTTAGCTGGGGTGGAATGGCTTTGGCAGGACTGAAAGGTATCATAAGCATGAGTGTAGACTGGGAAGAGCATCACCACAGAAGATGTTGGTGAACATAAGGGAGCTTTTCTGGCTGGCAGAATACATGGTCACCATTGTGTCCATGTCTGTGATATCAGGAACTTTGTATACATCAAAATAATCTGGTATCTATAAAGCACCATTTCCACATTTAACATGCAGGCACTCAGCAGTATTCTTAATATCTGAGTGGCTTTAGTTCAAGTTATTATCGATTGCTGGTGTCCACTGACTTAAAAAGCAGTAATTGTTAAGATGGAAATGAGGTAAAGAATTTCAAAAGTTTACCAGAATTCATTGTACAGATCAGAAAATCTGTACTGTTGTGTTGGCTCTAGAAGTGTAATATTGTAAATCTGGATCGGTGTATAATCTTTCCATAATCGTTTTGGGAGTTTGTTATTTTGGTTGATATGATTAGGAAATGGACAATGATGGGTTAATGAACTTTAATTTCTCACCTGTTTGGAAATCGGTTTTGGGGAAATATAACAGGAACATTCATTGTATTTGAGACTGCAGAGACAGAGCTATAGAGAAGTGATTGAAATAAAAATGATACAGTATGGTAATTCAGGGAAAATATTTGCCATTTATTTTTACTGTAGCAAAATTTAAAATAGTAAGAAAAGGTAGAAAGAACAATTTTGCCTTTCAAATGAATCTGTGAATACTTTTTAAAATATGTGTGTGCATATGTGGGAGTAAGGTAAGGGAGTGTACAATGAAAACATTCAGTCATCTCCCTTTCTTTTAATGAGACGTGAGTGTGGGATAGAGAGATTATGAAGAAGAGATGATGTCCTTAAAAGTCAGTCTTTTCTCAGATTGACAGCCAACCCAAGTTTATATGCTTATTCATGGTAATTAAGTACATGTAAATTTTGAAGTACATACACTCACTGGGCAAATAGAAGATCGCAACCAACACAGTTAAAATTATAATTTGTGCTTTAACTGTTACGTTCATAGGTGTGTGTCACAACCACTTGCCAACTTTTGACCTCAAAATACTCTGTATGTTATTATAGAGGGAGATCCTGGGAGCATAACTGAACTATGACTTTCATAGGAGAGTAGCTGTAATCCATGTTAGGTTGCTCTGTGTACCCATGGAAGGACCATTTGACTTCTCCTGTGTGAAGGAAGCTTGTTTTTATATGGCTTGTAACAGCAGCATGGAAAGCAAATAATGTTTCTACTATCTGTGCAGCATAAAAACAAACTTTGGTTGGTCTGCTCAGTGCTTAGATCAAGCTAATCTGAATTCTACCAAAAATTTTTGGAGTTTAACAGATACAGGTTTTGTGGACACAGTAGTTTACATGGTGTGTTAAAATGTCTTTGGCATTCCTTGTCAAGTTCACTTGGCATTCCTCGTTCACAATTATTCCTTTATTCTCAGGGACAAGGTAAAGTGTTTATCTTCTGGGCAGACTCCACCATAGAAGCTATAAGTTGGACAACTATGATGTAAATGCATGAAAGAACAAAGCACAAAATAAATTTATTGGGCTAGAGTAGTTAATGAAATTACTGTTTCCATCCTATAGTAACTACAGAAAGGTTTTTTCAAGAGGTACAACAAATTCAGTTGTGCTTAGAGGTTATATTTCTATAGGAAATACTTGCTGGGCTCCATCTTTGTATAGCAATGACCTAACAGGTGCTTCAGTGGATTTTGGCTTAGAGAGATTTGTATATATTGGCATGTTGTATGACATTGCATCTTACTACTGCATCAGATAGATTTGTGCTTGTAGAATAAAATTTCTGAGGCTTTTTCACTGTTTTTTTTTTTTGCCATATTAGTTTCAAGTTGCTATCTCTATAATGACAAAAATGCACTAAAATAGATACTATGTTTGTCCCTCCTTTTTTCTCCACAGCAATGGAGTTTCATGAAAACCTGCACAATATAGGAGCAAGAGAAGGCCTCAAAGAAAGAAAACTGCAGAAATCAGTAGAAAGTTTTACTTGGAACATTACAATTTTAAAGGTAATGTGTCTTCCTGTGGTTAGTTACTGTATTTTCTGTTCAAAACTGTCATTCTAATATTGTTACTGGTCATTACTCTGTGTCACAGTTCAACTGGATTTATTCACTTCTATAATAGTAGTCAGTTTGGTTTATATAACCTGAAACACCGCAGAGTCTCAATGTGACTTGTTATTCTCGTGTGGTGTTATGGAGACTTATTTCATTTAGTTTGTCTGACATTTTCTTTGTGCAGTCTTTTGACATTTGCAGGATCCTTGGTAATCTTTAATACCTGGCTGAAACAAGGAGTCTTAACTTCTGCAAAGTGACTCAGGCTGGAAGAAAGCTATGCCATTGTTTAAACCCAGTTTTGTGATGTGAAAGGCAATAAGTGTTAAGGTTAATGCAGTTCCTGAAAAACAAAAGGGAAGCTGTTACCGCTGCAGTCAGTGGTGAATGGTGATTAATGGTAGAAGCAAATTATGTTCATAATCCAGGCTGGAATAAATTGAGTGTATGAGCTGGAGACTCCCTTTACATTTTATTGAGCACATTTGCTTACATTTTGATGAAAGAGTAAATGGTGAGGCATAAGAAAAGCTTTCAGCCAGAGACCCTCAGGAAACTATAATGTGGAACAGTTCAGGTTTCCTATTGGTGGTCTTTCATCTCAGCAGAGTATATCAAAATTTGTAGAGATAGCAAAACTGCCTCCCTTAATTTATTCCCTCGACACTATTCTTCTAGATCAAATTATTCAAGTTCTGTGTTTACATCCACTAATGAGTTCTTCTCTCCCACTCATCAAATATTTCTTCACTACATTAAACTAAAAAGTCTGTTTTAATTATAAAGAATATTATGTTCTCCCACCTAGTTTTATTTTTAATTCTCCTTGAAAATACTGTCCCATACTGCCTCTTTTTACAGTGAACTGTGACATAAAAGCAGTAATGCATATGTATTTCTCCAGCTTCCCATGTTGGTTTGAACTGTTAAGTTTTTCATGATGTTGCTTGGTGCTCCAATCCCTCTTGTGTTATACTGCACAAATCCAATGCTGAGGAGAATCAAAAAGTGCTGAAATTTGCTACAGCATGTACAGTTAATGTGTTCTAAAAGTATGCATGCAGGTTCTGCTTATAGGTAAAGGACCAGAACATCGCATTTTCTGTATCAGAACATAGTTTCCTGGAGACAGTGTATGGGATGTGTCACGTATCAGTCCTGTGCTTCCGAGGGGATAGAGAAGAGTCAGTTCAGTGGCTTTGGGCAAATGTCAAAGAAATAATTTCTTGTCCCTTCTTTTCTGTCGGAGGTGTCAGATACCAGCTTGGATAGGCAAATCTATTTTAATGCTGCCTGAAACAGCAGTACCTTTGCTTCATCTCTGCTTTAGATTCTGAACATAAGGGTTGGTGGGGGGAGGTTTGCAGTTGGTGAGTGACGGAAATGTGAAGTCGTGATTTCTGCGTTAGCCAGGAATTGGAGAAGCCACATGGTAGGTCTGGCTCTGAGGAGCACTGAAGGGCTTGTGTACATGTCCTTAGAATTAGCATAAAAATGAACTTAGAAGGCCTTCCTTTTGAAGAGATGATTGAGAAAATCTCTTCAACATTGACTCAGTGGTATTTTTCTACTCAGAGATTTAGATCCTTTATTTAGGAAGGTAGAATTTGTCCCATAATTAATACTTTAGTTAAAAAAATTGGTGAGATTTTAATCAGCCTGTTGTTGAAACTTCAACAGGAGGTATTACAGAAAGTTCTGGTATGTTGTTACATCTTTAAGGTTATTTACAGGTACTGCAGTTCAGGCAGGCATCTGCTAAGTGTTGTTGCTCATGTTTGGATGTACAGACAGCTAAAGGCTGAGATTGGTTTTGAGTGACACACTGGGGTTTTTCACTCCAAATTCTTTAACTGTGGGCTATAACCATACTCTCATGTCATATAATTAAGCAGAAATTAAACAGTTTCTAAGACACTCCTCTTCCTGTCTGGAGAAAAAGATATGCAGTCATAATTTCGATGTAGCTGTCTTTACATTGCCATGTTCCCAGTTCTCAAAAAACTATGAGAAAACAGGGATGGAAAGTGAATGTTTGCATTTTTTTGAGTAGAAATTGAGCAGAACAGCAATAATCTGAACCACTTTAAGAATTTATTTTATGTGTTGAATTCCCTGCCTTCTTCAAATTAACTTCCTTCTCAAATAGTACAAAAATCCATGTGGAAATACACAATAAATACGTGGACTCTTGCCTATGAGATAGGAATTATTGTGTGGCTCTAAGTAGCCTTACTAAAAAATCCTACATGAGTGCCATCCTCAGCTCCTGCACAGAGGACTCATGGAATGTTCACATGGTGTGGCTAATGTGTTTTCCAAACTGATCAAGCTGCATTTTACCCTCGAGATACATATTGATTGTTCTCTTTCAATTGGGACATTTTGACTGCAGTTGATGCAATGGAAAGTTTGATAAAATAACAAAATTGACAGCTTAATCCTAGGGAAACTTTGTTTAGAACATCTGACACACTTATTAAGTATCTCTCTGTGTTTTGCATGCACATGGATTACAGTTACTGTTTTAAAGGATTTAATTTTTCTTAGTTTGAAACCATGTGGCCAAATTTATTATTAGTATATACAGTATGTTCGAATTCAGCTGAAATACTTCCATCCAATTTGTGTATGTGTATATGCACACATGCCCATTCTTATTCACCGTGTATATGTACACAGAGATATTTAACTTCACAACATCACTTAGAGTAAATTTGGTCTGTCGCTTGATTTAGAGATTGTAAACTGCTAAAATATTCATCTGTTTCAAATAGTCAGTTATTTGCTAATAATTTATTTATTTTTACTATTGAGGTTGATAGAATTAATATTTTCTAAACATAGATAGTCACATTTTCTGCCCAAAGTACACTGTTGAAGAAGGAAAATCACTCTTAAGTGCTGTTGCAGCAGACTCCTACAACCTCTTGTAAAAATTTATGGACTTGTCTGGCATAGAAAAACTTTGAGAAAAACCCTCTGTAAGGTTCAGATTTTGAGATGCCCATAGGAAGGACATAGCAACATCTGTAAATTAGTCTTGGCAATGAAGAGCTGTTCTAAACACAAAGGGAGAGGTCAATGGAAGTATTTGGGATGATGGTGGGACTCCTAACTTCAGCATTTGTTAGATGTTTCTTGTTGGCTATGAGCCTTTAGACACGTCACATTATATGATGTGAATTACTTTCTCTTGGAGGGCATGCAATCCATGGTATCTGTTATCTCTGTAATAGCATTGGTTCTGCACCTACAGTATTTTTAAAAATGTATTTATAAACACTTAAGGAACATTTAAGGCACTTAAAAGACTGCAGCTTTTTACTTCTTTTTCAATAATCTGAACTTTTTCAACTAAACTTCCAAGTGAATTCCAGCAGCCACAGAGCATTCATAAAGCCTCTGATAGTTGCTGCCTGGTGCTGTAGGTCCTCAGAAGACTTCCCAGTTCAGTTTAAATATCTGAAGCTACTAGTCTCTTGATGTATGTTGCTGGACTGATGGGATTTTGGCTCCTAATTAGCCCCTTATTTAGAAGTTGGGAAGTTAAAGCCTTTATATCCTAATTCCAAAACCGCACTCAGAGCACGTCAGCTGGGCATGGAACGCTGTAGTGTGCCACAGAATAATAGGATGGCTGAGGTTGGAAAGAGCCTCAAAGATCATCAGTTTCAACCCCTCTGCCATTGGCAAGGACACCTACCACTCAACCAGGCTGCTCAAAACAATGTTCCACTGTACTCTGAGGAGCACTTTGAGAAAGGGATAGTGGCTTCTTAGTTTCCTGATAGGAGTTTCGGGTTCCAGATCCTGAGCTAAAGACCAGTCATTAATGATAGAGTTTTTTTGGGATTTTTGGGGGGAGACGGTGCTCATACAGTTATTTCAAATGTCATCTATACAATTTTGCTTTCATGTTGACACTCCTAGTGAAGAACAAGTTAGTCAAAAATCATGAGTGACTACATGACATAGCTTATGAAGGTAGCTGTACTGAGGCATTCTAGTTGATTCTATATCCAGCTGACTCTGAAATGGTATCTCATTTTGGATGTACAAGAACTGACAGGAACCATTTTGGGTTTGTTTTCAGTTACTGTTAAGGAGCTATCATATAAAAACACTGCCTCTTAGCCAAAAGTTTCAAAACAAACAGAATGTTTTTAACAATGATTTAATTAAAAATAAACCAGATTAGATGGCATGGACATATTGGGCCAGAGAGGTTTAAAGGGTACTGAATTTGGCTTCCAAATTAATCCATATTCTTTATTGCTGCTGTTTACTAAAAGCTTTTGAATGAATATCAGTTTTGTTCTTTGATCTTCTTTAAGGTCTTTTTTCATATCTGCCTAGAAAACAACTATTTCTGAAGCCTGTAAACATGAAATATTCAACTTACATAGAGCTCAGTTCTGTAATTTTAACCATGGTGAAGGGAAGGGAGCAGTGGTTGCTGTGTGCTGCTGTGAGGAGAGTGCTCTCCCAGAGCTCTGCAGGGCCTAGATCCATCCTGTTCCTAGTTGGGAATTACCACAAGCTGCCTGTTAACCACACTGCTGGAAGTAAATACAAGTTTTTTGGTGTGCTTGCCAGACAACACTAAGGACTAAATTAATTTACATTTTGACTTAATCTGAGATGAAAGCTTGGTGAAGGCAGCCCTTCCACACAGCAGGAAACACGTTGGTTTGCTTCTGCAACTGCTTCAGACCCCAGCATCGAGTTCTCTATGCAAACCAGCTTTGTTTCTTGAAAGTGGATTTTTCGGTACTCCCTTAAGATAGATCTGCTTGCCTAAAGTTTGAGCCTTTTGTAGGTCTCTTGTATTGACTTTACAATATGCATTTCATCAGAGCAAGTTGCTACAGTCATTTGGGTCTGCTAAGAAGGTGAAAGACCCCTGAGTCATCCACAGATCTGAGAGATTCCCGTGTTCCAGCTTGCAGTCAACTGACTTTGCTATTAAGTCAACAGCACCTACTGTGAAAATCAAGATGCATAAAATATAAAGAATTGAAACTGAATCTTGAGAGCCCTTGGAGAAGAGACATTTGATACCTAACTAGAAAGAAAGTCTTTGAGATTGTTTGAGTATGTGATGGCAGTTTTTTTCCAGATCTGGAGGACTTTTAAAATTTTCTGCCTTTCTCATACATTGTATTACTTTTCAATGATGTTCACTGTGACTACAAGTTGAATTTTTGAGGTGCATGCTGTTTCATTTCCCCAGCATATGTCTTCATGATGGTATGTCAACAGAACTAGCACTTCACACAAACTGTGCAGAGCTCTCTTACTTGAGCTCATGGCATTTTTGGTAGCAGTTGGCTCTGGTTTTTGCTTGAGATCAAGACCTACCAGCAGATAATGAAGATGCAGTTGGTTTTACAAATATTTTTCTGAGTTCAGTGGCATTCAGAAATAAATTCTGAGCATTGGAGAAGAGAGTAATGAGCACTGATGCATTTTTCTATTTCACCCTGGTCTGAACATGATAACCACTTGGTCAACTGTGTTTAGTCTGAACACCCTGTCTGCAATAATCCAGCCCATTATCCTAGATACTCTTTTGTCTTCGAAGTTTATCTTCCCTGATTGAAATTGTCCAGTGAAAACCAGCCATTCCTGCTAAGCCCTGATTCCTTTTTCCCTGCTTTCCTACATCCACTATTCTTTTCCCACTTGGTGCCTAGTATTTTCTTCTTCCTTCTTGCCACCTCTAGAGATCCTTCCCAATGAGTGTTAATTTTCATTTTCTCATAACCTTACCCAATTCATTGCATTCAACTGCCTTCTCCCTGCTGAGTGTTTTTGTTTTTCTTTCTTACCAGCTTTTATTCTCATTACTAATCTCTCACTCTTTTTGAGTTTTTAGTCCTTCTACTTGTATATAATTTTCAGGTTACTTTCAATGTGGTGAATTTTGTTGATCTGTTTTCTTTCTGTATTCCACATGTTGCCTCAATCTTTCCCTTTCTCTGCTCACCTGTCAGATCCAAATTCAGTGTTGTTGCACTGTTTGTTTCACAATCTCTTCTTGCAGTAAGATCTAGCATCTGCCTAGTATAATGCAGTCCAGCTTCCCTTTCTGCAGCCCTAGGCTTCTTGCCAGGACAGTCCCAGAGATTGCTCTTGCGCCGTCTTTTCCTAATCTACCTCTTCTCCAGAGTCTGTCTCAGGCTCTTCCTTCCTCCCCTCTAGTCTGGCTTTTAGACTGCCTGTATTGGCAACCCAATGTTTGTGGCTTGGAGAAGCCATCCAGAAAAGAAACCAACTTTTTTCCTAATGCATATTCATTATTCTGCGGGAATGGAAAACACATTGTCTTGCCACATTGCTGGAGCTGTCAAGAGAGGAAGGATGATCAAGAGTGGAATCCTGAGTGATTGTACTAACCACATTCAAAATTTCATTTTTGTTTATTAAAAGCTCGTAACTTGGATCTACTGCCCTGTAGTCATTTGAATTACAAGTCCCTACCCCAAGTGAGAGTAGGGAAAGAAGTATAGAAGATTGTTAACAAACTTCTGATGGCATTTCCCCATCTTTATTGTCAGAACTGAATGAATCAGATGGATGAGGTTAAAGAATAATATTAAACAGAAATAATAATAAAATCTACCAAATCTGCCAGTGGCAGGAATCCTGCATAGAAAGTATCAGCTTAAGTAGCTAAGTTTTGGCAAGCATATAAGTAATTGAAAGCAGGGGTGTTTTTTTAACTGGAAAGTTTTGGGCAACCTTATTAATAGACTGTTTGCTAGCAGCTCTGCCTATAATAAACAACATGATTAAAATTCCAGAACTATATTCTACTAATCCATGTAAAACAGAACTTGGGCTAGAAACAGATGCACTCCAGATATGACTCATTTAGTGTGCTGAAGTGTTTTAAATTAGCTTTTAGATGTTTGTTAGTTTGGAAAAAAGTATGTGATTTTTAAAAAAAAAGTAGCCCTGGTTTTCTTTAGAAGAAAATATTACTGAAGCTTGTGCTGTGATTGATGACATTCTAGATTTTTTCCTCTCTGGTGATCAGAAAAAAAGACTTTGGCTATTATGGACTTTGGCTATCATGGTTTTGAGTAAGGGGAGGGGGACATTATTTCTTTGAAGAAAGTAATATTTGTTTTCAATTTGTGTGTGTCAATTTGTGTGTCTCAAAGTGTGCTCACTTCATTGGGTAGTATTTATGTTTTGAGTTGCTAAAGAGGCATCAGAAGTATCACACCATGAGTGCACACATGTTTTTGTCTGACTGCTATTCTATTGCTACTCCTATATTTTTAAAATCAAGAGGTAAAAATGCATTTCAACCTTATGTGGCAGAGGAGAGGCAACATATTATCTTTGTAAGAGATACTAGCATGTCTTCAAGAGAAGTGTCTGTCAGGATACAGAATTTACCCAGGATGGACAGACATGACAGGAGAAGGTGCAGTCAGTGTTCACACCTTACTGGACACTGGTACTGGCAGTCTCAAGGAACTACAGTACCTGGGCTTTGTGTGTGTGTGTGTGTGTGTATTTCTCCCCTTCTGGGATGAATTTCTCTCCTTCAGATACTTTCCTATGAGCTGTGGAGCTGTTCTCCCTCAGGAGCACAGGCATAGCACAATCACTTTGGCCCTTGCAGATGTGCTGCTCTTGTTTTTGAACTTTTCTGTGCCCACCGGTAAGACAGACATGCTCACCATGTGCTACAGCCTTGATCATTTGCTGCAAGTGGGCAGGGTAGGCACATACCAGCTGCAGGGAAGGCTGTCCACAGTCTACCAGTGAGAGCTGTTGCTGTTAGAGGGCTTTAATCAATATGAAGAGATGGAGGACTGTAGAACAAGAGCCAAATCACCTAAGCCTGGGACAATTTCTCTTACAGCTTTGCTTATAACTTAATTGCTATGAAGAGGAAGAATGATGAGGCTCTTAAGGACGTGGTTTAGTGGCAGACTTGGCAGTGTTAGGTAAATGGTTGGACTTGATGGTGGTAAAGAGCTTTTGCAACCTAAATGATTCTATAATTCTGAAGGGGGATAGCAATAGTGCTGAACTGCAGACAGCCCTGTGAAGTCTTTGTCATCACTGTCCTTTTTATGTGTTGCTCGCCAGTCTGTGTTTTCATATTTCATGCATTGACAAGCATTGGTCCTTTGCCATCCTCCTATTGAGTGAATCACATCTCTAAGAAAAAAAAAAAATCCCTAGGAACCAAAAAAGCAGGAAAGCTTTAAATGGCTCCCTGAGGTATTAACATCAATCATCACAATTTTTGTTATGCAGAAACATTTATAGTCTCCATGGATTAAAAATACAGCACCAATTGCTTCCTTGAAAACTGTTATAGAGAAATTACCTATATCCCATTGCTGCTGCCACCAGTCAGCTTCAGAGAAAGGAAGGAGCTTGATTCTTTCTAACACCAAATAATCCATATTTGAGTTTTGTTTTAGTTTTTGAGGAGTTTGTTTGTTTGTTTGTTTGTTTGTTTGTTTGTTTGTTTGTTTGTTTGTTTCATTGTTTGGTTTTGGCTTGTAGTCATTCTTTTGGTTTTTTGACTTTTTTTTTAGCACGACAACTTCTAATCTGAAACAAGCAGAAGGGTAAAAAAGAAGAGAGTGCTGTTGTCAAATGTATATTCTAACTACATTTTTTTTTTCCTTACAGGGACAAGCTGATCTTCTCAAATATGCTAAAAATGAAGCACTGGAAAATCTGAAGCAAATCCATTATGCCACTCTTTCATGTGGACTTAATAAGCCAGGCACTGAAAATGCAGAAATCTCAAAGCCTCGCCGAAGTCTGGAGGTCATACCTGAAAAAGCAGGTGATGAAAACGGAGAATGAGAGAAGGCTCTTCTCGTAATTTTGGAGTTTATAACTCTGTGACCAATTGTAGCTGCATAAGACATTTGCTTTGCACTTACTGTTGGAAAATATTCGGAATTTTTAAAGCACAACTGGAGAAGCTAATTACAATCTATTGAAACTGTGAATGTATGTAGCAACTCTGCTTGTGAAGGCAATGATTTTGTGTAACATGGAAATTACATTATTGGCCTAAATATAGCATATATATGTAAAAGATACTGTAACTCAGTAATCACGTGCTGAAAGTTCATTGTAGTGCCATCAGGAAATGAACATTTTTTAAATGAGATGTAACTAGCAGGAAATCAGTTGACAGAATTTGGCAAGATGCCTTGATTTTCAAACCAATTCGATGCAAAGGTTGTTTCTTTCTTTGCACAGTTGGTTAATTGTGCTAGTGAGATATATTATTCTTTTGAAAATCAGGTCTAAAAAAGTGGAATCCGCAAGTTTCACACTATATGTAATTCAGCCGCTTGGATATTTGGGTTTGAAGTGGTATTGATTTTATTGTTGAGCCATAACTTAAAATGAGAATGTAATTAGACAGTGATCACTGACTTCAGTGCACTATAGGAGAGCCATTATGTAAAAGGAAAATGTGCAATCAATCTGATAGCCTATGTCAGAAGAAGATACATGCCTATTTTGCCTAAGATCTTCTGCAAATGTGTGTAGATAATGTGACCAAACCGCAAGCAAAATGATGTAAATAGTTTTTCATTTTGTGAAGTGAAGTGCTCATATTAAAGAGTTTTATGAGATTGCTCCCAAACAAGTAAAGCTTTTAACTGAATTTTAACTTTTTTATTTTTTGAGTATTTTCTTCCTTACAGAATAAGTGATATCTCAATAAGCAGGTTTGTCAAAAAATAAATCAATTGCTGTTCTGATTTTGTTTTGGTTTTCTGACAACATTA
This sequence comes from Trochalopteron elliotii, assembly GCA_024734555.1. NCBI lineage: Eukaryota > Metazoa > Chordata > Aves > Passeriformes > Leiothrichidae > Trochalopteron > Trochalopteron elliotii. The sequence continues at coordinate 574,889 of JANPWX010000359.1, forward strand.
GGTAAAGGTATTGTAGCTGATATGCTCATTGTAAAATTACTATACCAACCTAGAGTGTTCTCTTACTGTTTCTGATTTAACAATAAAATGGACTATATAATTACAGAAGCTAATAAATTTGAAGAAAAACAAGTGAAATGCTACAGAGATCAAAATGCACTTTTTGTTCAGCTGAGGGGGGAAAAGGGAAGGTGGTGATGGTTGTTGAAAAACATTGTTTTAAGTAGAAGTCTTCAAGACATGCATTCTGCATGAATTTTTGTTTTAACCAGTTCAAGATGTTCTTTCTGCACTGAGTGTAATGAAATCTACATATGTATAACATCCTGTAAAAGTCAATAGAGCTCTGAACAAGAACAGTTACAACGTGCAGTTACACTTGGACTTCATTGAATTATTAGGGACTTCATTTATTTTCTAGTCATTATAAAATTAAAGTGGGGATGGGGCGGGATGAAAATAGTTTGCATAGCAAATGGCACATCTTGAGCCTGCACTTTTAAATGTCAAACTATGGATTAGGAGCAGTTTTAGGAGGTGCTAAGCTCTTCTAGTATCTAGTTGCAGACTGTGTGCCTTAATGTTAGAATCTTGCCAGGAGTGAGTTCTATTCTGTGTAGTACAAAATGAAGCATTTAACCTGTGGTAAACACCTGCAAGTGTTGCTTTTTAGGCAGTCCTTTTCTGTGTTGGCAGCTGAAAGTCTTCTGATAGAACCTGAAGTTGATGGGAAGCAACTTGAAATTCACGTTGTTAACTGTATTCTGAGCCACTGTGAAATTAGTCTTCCAGGGCCAAATCTATCACATTTAAATCTGATTTAGATTTAAATTTAATTACAGCAAAACAACCGCGTTAGATCAAGATCCGTCTGCACCATAAATATGCAAGGTCAGTTTCACTTTATCAGAAATCCCAAAACCTAGACTGTTGGAATTTTATTTCTGACTTTTAGTCCTAATTGAAAGATGCAGACTACGGGAAAATGTCATCACTGTTCACATTATGTTTCAGAGAGACCTGAAAACCAGTAAGGCTCCTTTTGCAGTCCTGCCCCAGCACTGTTGGCATGGCATTTACAGAATGACATATCACAAATGAAGCATTTCTGTAGAGTCTCTTCCTCCAACCAGGTTATCAGAACTGATGTCTTGGGTATTCTTAGCATTTATGTATTTCTGTTTAGCACATTACAACCTGAACAGAAGTGAAGGAACATTGAAAAGGTTCAACACAGTTTGATGGTTTTTCCTGTGTTTTAAGGCAAAAAATAGTAAGTGAAAAATGATTATCACATAGACAAGGGCTGAGAGTTTTTGCATGTTCCACTCTTACAATATATGTAATTGTTGATTACAGATCTGATCCTGTTCTACCTTGTTAAAAAGGAAGATAATATTTTTGAGTAATATAGATACATAATACATCTTTTAAAAAAGTTAAAATACATGCAATTAGCTAACTGACCCTGTTATGTTAGGGTCTGATTTTAGTGCTGATTCCTTAAAATGGACATCACTTCTGTGCATTATTCATGCTTGGTCCAAATCTGTATGTACCATAAAGTCTTAAAATGAGCTGAGTCAAGTAGATACTTGGAAAGATGATGTGTAGCTAAAAGTCCTTCAGGGAGTTTACATGTTGCATGTTAAAAGAGTTCAGGATAAACACTTGCAAGCAAAGTATCTGGCTCTATTGTTAACCCAGTGATGATGATTTCAACACCAAATGAATATTTTTTCAGTTGCATATTCTTAAAGCATTCTTTGCATCCATATTATTAGTTCATTTTTTAGACAATGTTTATTTTAGGTTATATTGAAAAATGCAAGCAAGACCCAGTGAAGTATTCTAAATAAAATTAATCACAGGTTGACTTTGCACTTTTTTGGGGCCTTTATTTTCCTGAATGTGCTGTAATGCAGTTGAACTGTTTACAGAGTTTTTAGCTGTGGAAGATGGACCCAGAAGATGAGTGACTATTTATCAGACTGCCTTTTTAGCTTTTGTTTGTCTCCAATAATCATTGAATGAGTACAGGTATATGTCAAGATATTTCTCAATTTAAAATTAAAGGGTAGTTGGGAAAGGAAGTGTTCACGTACAGATTTAACCATATAGACACTAACAATTAATTCTTTTTTTGAATGCAAGAAAAAGGTTGAACAGTGCCTGTTTGAAAAAGGAGTACCTTTCTAAACCTCATCTGCAGTCTTCCTCTCTTCCTCAGTGGTTTTGCTTGGTGTGATATATGGCAGCCATTGGATATTTAATCACAGAGCCAGGACCATGCCTTCCATCCTCTGTACACACCAGCCAGCTACAGCAGACAACTCTGTTCTCCAGGAATCCCCCCAGCAACAGTTGCCAAGGGGCACTCCTGAGCCTGATGATGCCACCAAAACAGCAAAAGCCTTCAAAGCAGAGCTGAGGGGCAGGCTCTACTGCTGAAGCTGTGGCCTTTCTGATGTTGATGGTTATAGTCTTCTAATCAAGTCAGTAGGACTGGGATTTAAATACAGTGTTGCAAAATTTTCCCTTTTTCTCTGGTCCTTCTTTCTTTTTATACCTTCACGTTGTTCTGTTGCGGCAACAAAGAAAGCTAGAATGGTGCCTTGCACAATTTCACAAGCTGGCCCATGCAGGCATGGTGATAGATGCTGTATGAGTCAACCATTTTTTCAGCTAATTTGTACAGCACAAGAATAATTTTATGAGACTCCATGGCTGGTTACTGTATTCACTTTTTCCTGTTTTGAAGTTGAAACAGCAGAGAGAGATGATTCAGAGTTGCCAGCGTGAAAAATAGAAGTGAGTTCCAAAAATTTAACACTGGTCTACTAATCAAATAAACTGATCTGAAAGGACCCAATCCTTCACTCTTTCAGTGCTTGAGTATCCCTTCCATTTATATTATTCCCTGACATAGTTTTCTTTGGCATGGATTTTAAAAGTAATGCTGATTTCTTCTTGATATATTCATTTGCTGGCACAGATCAAGGAAGCTCGTGAGTGTTCTGTGCATGGTGTAATAATCTTTGAATAAGCTTTAACCTACCTAGGTTTGCATTTGTGTTAATTGAAGGTTAAAAGTTAATACAAGGAGTGGTATTTGCAAGAAGGATAGTCATACAGCCATAATCATGGCGCAGTGTGCCCTTGCAAAGGCATGTTCTTCACTATGAAATAATTTTCTGCTTATATAGCGAAGAGTTGGAGTGCTGCTGCTGAAGGATGGTGAACCCATAGGTTTTGATACCATGAGTAGAATTCTGAAACTGATGTCCCCAGCTATCTTCTTTTGACTGTAATGGGTGTAGGACTTTACCACATTTTTTTCTCTGTTCACACCTACTCATTCTTTACACACCAATTAAACTTTCTAAATGGAGTATTTAACAACTTGGTTTAAAGATTAATAGATCTGCATGTATCCTATAAGGACCTTCAGTCTTTTGATCTCCTGTAAACACTTCAATCAAACCCTCCACCATTCTCAACACTCTCTGATTCCTGTTGCTCTCAGTATTATGAAAGCAGCTGTGGGACAGATCAGTCTGATAATTTTCAAAACTAACCCATGTGATGTTCTTTAGTCATTACAACTTGTTTGTTCTCAATAAGAAAAAGGCAGTAAACTGCCTAAGTAAAACTCCTGAGGTTTTCTAGTTATTTCTGTTTTAGGACCCTATTAAACTTCCCTTTCTGACTCATCACCTCTGTTCTGTGGGTGACTGTGAAAACAGGGTAGCAAAAAGGAGCACAGCAGAAAGATTAGAAATAGGATTTTGTATACAAGAGAACAACAAGTCCTCAAAGGCTTGGGGGAGCATCCATTGTTGTCAACCAAGCTGAAAAGCACTTAAGGACTGAAAGGCAGCATTGAGGACAAGCAGAATTGGATGTTTTAAAAAAAATTAGCTCAGAAGTGTGGGTTACCAGAGGATGGCATGGTCCCAGTGCCATCCTGACAGATCCCTAACCTGCTTCCCGTTGGTTACTGGTGCTTTGAGACAAAAGATAGTGTTTCTTCCCATTACCATGTAATCTGGTGTGGCAAAGAGAGCAGTGATGCTGGGAGAGTGTTCAGGTACAAACTCCAAACTGTTAATTTCTCTTTTTGGGCCTAGATGCATGCGCTGCTTTGAGGTTCATACTTCTGCCACTTGAGCTTGTAGGACTTCCCACTGAGTGCTGCTTTGGCACAGCAGAGTTGAGAGGAAGGAGTGTGTGTGTGTGTCTGTGATCAGGAGGAAGAGTGTTCAAGAGGTGGCATGGGAGGGTGGTATGAAAGGAGGCAGCTTGAGCTGTAGTGGGAGTAGCACAACCAAATAGTGATTCAGCTGTCATGAACCTCTCCTGTTTGTCAAGAGTAATCCAGCCTCGTTAAGCTATCTTAACAGTCTGTAGAAGGGCTTTCTGAATAAGCTTGTGTGTTTAATTAGCTACCTCTTTTCCATGGAGATAAATGTGGGGGAGCAGAGATTCTTCTTGGCTGGTTGCAGCGTTGGCCTGTGCATTGGGGACTGGCTGGGAGAGGGAAGCTGCACGGCCAGGAAACCGTGCGGGAACTCGAAGGCCTGCGCTTTGTTCTCTGGCCCTCAGCTTCCTCCGTCAATAAATTGGAGGAAATTACATCTACCACATTTTAAAGCAGCAGGAGAAAAATACTGTGTAATGGCAGAAAAGAAATAACCCCATCAGAAGGTGGCTAGGAGCGAAATGAGCTGACATATAAAGAAGTTCTTTGTGAGAAGGCAGCACTCTGTGTTTGAATACCGTGTATGTTAGGTTTCACTGGATACTGGTTTACAGAGTGCACTAATGCCTACATAGCTGTTCCTTAGCAGGCATTCTTAAACGTGCTACTGATTGGTGAAGAGGGTTTTGAAATACAAATCCTATCAGTTGATTACAAACTAAGCATGTCTGTGTGGGGTCCCAGGTCCTGGAGAGTTCCAATATTTTTCCTGTCTAGTAAGAGAGTAAAAAAGAATTTGTTGCACTCTTATAATAGAGACATTATGCTGTGGCTCACAGCATGAACACTTTTTTTATTCTCAGATGTGTTACTCACTGGATAAAAAAACCAAAACCTCACAAAAATCTTAGAAAAAGCCTCAGGATTCAACTGCCTCTGTTTTGAATTCCAGAACTGATGATAGCTGCTGTGATTTGGGTATGTCCTTAGGCAAATAATGATTAAATTTTTCAACTATTAATGTTTAACAGAATCTTCAAATATTTTTATATAATGTACTGGTGCTGCCACTTGTGCCAGGATTACTGAAAAAAAAGCAATTTCGTTTGATGAAGAAATAAGGATCACATCTTAGACCAGGAATCTGTAATTGTGGAGGTGGGTAGTGAACTTCCCAGGAGAGTGATGGCTGCTGCTGCATTTCAGAGCCCCATGCCTCTGTCAGGGAGCAGTCAGCAAGCAGGACTGGAAACAGCATTTCATGAACATCATTCTCAAGGGTACAGTATTTTGTGCTTACATTTATTGGCATACAGTTGTACAGAAGCATACACTTCACTCTTTTGTTTTTTTTGAGCCTTGATTCATAACCAATATTCAAAGTTTATTTGCTTGGAGAATGTTGGGTTGATTTGCTAACTGAGTATTTTTACGGTGTTATTTCCAACATGCTTTTATAACAGCTAATAGCTGACAAATAGTAAGAGCCAGAGTGCATGGAGAGCGCTAGTGGTGTCAACACTGTGACAACACATAGTTCTGGACTGAAAATCTGGTCACTATAATGTGAGCACAGCCTAATGCTCGGGGAGGCTGCACTGGAGATGGTATTAACTGGGGAGACCTGTTAGCCCATGAAGGGGAGGTGGCAGCTGTTAGGAGATTAAAGACAGAACTGGGTATGAGAGATAGGATGTGTTCAGTCCTGGAAGAGGAATCAGCTGCTAAATTCAGCTCCTTCCACTACCCCGTGTCACAGCCAAGACTTCTCAGACACGACAGTTCAAGATAAAAACTCAATTTTGTATTGGAGATAATTCTCTGTAAGTGATGATCTGTCACATGTGATGGAGCACTCTGACAGCATCTCCCCAGCAGAATTCTAGCAAAAGAAAAATGGCATTTTCTACCTACATAAAATATCTGCCACAGCTCAAAGCCCAGAGGAAAACTACAAGAACAATGATTAAATATGAGCAGAGTGTTTCAAGCTAATCGGTGATGTACTTTGCCTGCCATAGCTACATTACCAAAAGTAGAATGATCCAAGAGTAGGACCCTGAAAAGACAACTTGCACCTATAATGGGGGAAATGCATATGATGGGTGGGAGCACTATATGCTCTAAAATCAATCACCTCCACAGTTTCCATAATCCACACAGAAAAAGCCAACCTTAACCCAGTTTCCTGCAGTGCTATATTTGCCATGTACTTACTTCCTTGTACAGACACAGACTAGAAAATAGTTAATAAATAACAGTATAATAAGAAAGCTGGAATTGCAGCTTTTGTAAATTGCCTAAGTACATAACATGCAAATGACGGTGTAATTCCCCCAAGTGCTGAATCTCTGAAAATGAGACCCTCATATTTAAGATTCTGTTCACAGACTGTTCATTAGGGGGAGACAGATTAAAATTATCTTACGATCTGTGCTACAAGTACTAGTATCTATAACACTGAAAGAATTACTGTATTTGATATTCAATATTGCTGTTTCATAGGTTCTACTGAGCTGTTTCAGATACAGATAAAGTAAGTAAATGATGAAACATATTAATGAAATAAAAGGCTGCAAAATACTGAAATCCATAGAGGATTTCTCCATAGCAGCTAGTAGTCACAAGCCACAGGATTTCATTGAGGCTTAGCAAGCTCAACAAAGATACCACATGATTTACACGGAATAACAGTAATAGTGTGTTGCACTAAATAAAGAATGAGTAGATGTCATGCACCAGGGCCTTAAATAATCTCTGTTTAATCATGTTTGAGAGAACCTTGTGCTGTCTACTGAAACAACTGGTACAAGTCAATGGCCAATGCCAGCCAGATCTTCTGCTGCAGGAGATCTTCTGTTTTCTGTAGATATTTGTGTTACACTTAGTGCACATAACTTGCAATTAGCTTTATTGTGCCATAAACATGTAGAAAACAAGTCTCCCTCCTCCAGCATTAGTGACAGTAGGTGGGAGTTCCCACAGTTTCCAGAAGCACATGATCGCACTGAATCCCACGAGCCCTGCCTGTACATTGGAATTCAGAGACCAGATTGTGTATCTAAATGAGTCTCCCAGTGATGTAGCAAAGTATTCATGAAACATCTGACATCAAGAGATGTCTTTAGTTTAGCAGGGCTGCTGATGGCTGCTGTGTGCTTTACAGACTCTTCTCAAGGTGCTCAGAAACACAATTTGGTCACATTCTTTTTTTTCCCAGTGTCAGCAGCCTCCAAACCTGCCATTTCCATTGTGGTTAATATACTTTCCTCCAACAACTACCACTGACCTGGCATGGGCTGCAGCAAGCCTCAAAACACCCTGCAGAGCAGTTTTGAGACAGGGTAGAGCAGTTTTTGTGTTGTAGAGATGAGCTACGGTTTTCATGAGCTGCTGCTGAACTGCAGGGTTCAGCAACTGCAGCTTTATTCCAAGGCCCTGGAGGCAAGAGAAAAAGTCTGGAGAAAGGAAGACTTTTCCTTGGTTGAGGAGCATTGGGTTAGAGATCATTAAGGCAAAATTCATCCCTCTAATCCATGGGGCCCTGATGGGATGCACAGATGAGTGGTAGGGAAGCTAGACATTATTTTTAAACCATTGTCCATTACCTATGAGGGGTCATGGAGAACTGGAGAAATGCCTGAGGGCTGGAGGAAAAGCCATGTCAGCCCAGTCTTCCAGAAGGGTAAGAAGGACCCAGGAAACTACAGGCCAGTTGCCTCACCTCAATCCCTGGAAAGGTGATGGAACAGCTCATCCTGGATGTCCTCTCTTTTCAGTGGTCCCTTTGATAGGACAAGGCACAATGGGCACAAACTGGAACACAAGAAGTTCCACCTGAACGTAAGGAGGAATTTCTTTCCTGTGAAGGTGACGGCGCACTGGGAGAGATTGCCTGTAGAGGCTGTGGGATCTCCTTCCCTGGAGATATCCAAAAGCCATCTCAACATGATCCTGTCCAAGCTGCTCTAGGTGAACCTGCTTTAGCAGGGGTGTTGGACGAGATGACCTCCAGAGGTCCCATTCAACCCCAACCATTCTGTGATTCTGTGATCAGCTGCAGGGTGGATTGTCCTGCAATATCTGAGAAAGAAAGGGGCTGGGGACTGACAGTGAAAGCACTTCTGAAACAGGAGTGAGGGAACCCTGCAGTTTTAGGGAGCAGAGGGCCACAGAGAAAGGCACGTGAAATCTAGTACTCTTCAGACACTCTTCTGAACCTTTCTTCTCAGTATCAGTCTACAGTATGTATCAAGTGGCTTGTAAAATCTTTGGTTAGTCTGGAGGGAAGAGTAATGATTTATGAATTATCAGTCCAGAAGAAAACCAGTGATGTTTGGCAATGCAAAGAACAAGATAAAAAATACTTTTATATATAGTCATATTTATGATGTTTCTATAAGGATATAATAAAAAACAGGAAGGGATGAGAGCGATCCTGATCATACATTTGCAGTGTGATGGAGCATATTCATAGCTTGGACTTAACTATGGTTTAGGGAGAGACAGACCCTAAACAGAGCTTTATCACATTCTGTCTTCCCAGGAAAATCAGCAGCTAGAAACAGATAAGGATCTTTTGTCAAAATCAGGCAACAACTTTGGCCTGGGTCATTTCTAGCTGTTTTAGACTGAGCATGCAGAAAAAAATGAATCCTTTTGCAGTAATTGGTTCTGCTACTGTACTTATCCCCAATTTTCTGAACTGTCAAGCCTCATTTCTTCTGTTATGTAGATTGACAGTCCTCTCCACAGTAATTCTCATTATGGTTTGAAGGACACCATGGCCTACTTTTCTGGGGTAAGCACTGACCAAGGGAAATGTAGCCTGCCATTACATTGTCCATGGTGTTCTGTAATGCTGGTAGTGATGTTTGGTTCCTTCTTCTACGCTGGCAATTTGCTAGACAGGACAATTCACAGAGCTGTAATTCATCAGCCACAGGCTTGGGTGTAATAGACAAGGTGACAAGTGTCACAGTGCAGATGATATGAGCTGAAAAACCAGGGGGATTTCAAAGGTACAGCTCCTATTTTCACATATTTTGATGCAGCCACTTTGAATAATAATTCACTCCTGGATTACAAAGGGAGAGGATGGGCTGCTGAAAAGAGAGGAGGAACTTATACAAAACCGTGTGGTGGAAGGCAGGATTTTCCCTGTGTTTGTCACAGGGAAATAATATCCCTCATAGAGTTCTATGAATTCATTACCAATTCGATATGAAAAAGGTTATGTTTCCAGCAAGCCTTTCATTCTTTAATTAGATTTTTCTGTTATTGATGCTCTCATAATAAAGGTTATATTTTAATGGAATTTATACACTTACATGACATTTAAAACTGCATAGAAACAGTGTGTGAAGTCATTGCATGCAAAAGTGCTATTAACTGCATGTCAGCATCCAATAAACTCTCTGCACTTTTAATCCTTTTTGAAGATCTTCAAGTTTATCTGATGTAGTGACATTTTATGGCATTTAAATGTCTCATCAGTAGGACTTTGTTCTTTTCCTCATGCACACAGCTTTTCTAGGACTGAAAGAGCTCTAACATTGCAGACGAAGCAGGGAAGATGACAAAATAGGATGGATTGCCAACTGTTTCTCAAGTAAATTGTTGTAGTCAGCTGAACTGCAAACATAAGCTAAAAGCTCAGGCTTCTCCAGAGGTTTGAAGCGTGCTGAGGTGATCTGGAGTTGGAAGGATGCTTATGCTGGAAACAAATTTACATTCAGCTGCAAGGCTTAAAGGGCAGAAATACAAAACACCAGTCTTGGTACCATAAAACCATATTACCACATACTGTATGATCCATTGTGAAACTGTTCTCAAAAGTTTCAAACTGCCAACTGGTTTCAGATGCAACATGAGGGGTTTGTGAAATGAAACCTGACACTTGAAAGTAGTTTGAATGACTGAGAAGCAGAGTGAACTTATTAACTGTTTTCCCTGCAGCACTTCAAACTCTGATGTCACAGCAGTGGGCAGGTGAGCAAGGAACCCAAACCCCAGCCCCAGCACAGCAGCTGCCTCTGCATCCAACACACTCATGAAGTGAGTGGAAAGCAGGGCAGGAGAGTGGTCAGGTCTTTCCCCTTTGGTAATGGGATTGGGCATGTTGCAAGTCACTGTTCTCTCACTGGCTCCACACAGTAGGTATGAACACACTCCCCATCAACACCACAGTTTTTTGGTTTAGTGTTGTCAGCTGCTCACATGTGTGTGGCTTGTCTTCCAAAAGGCCTCATACACTCGGGTAGGAAGGACTGTGACCAAACACCTCCTGTGCTGCACCTCAACCTCACAGCTGTACAGAGGCGACTCAGTAAAGGAGGAGCTTTTAACAGAAAATGCAGTGAATTCTAAAGAGTCACAGCAATGGTTGTCTTTGTTACTTGGGTGCTTTCCTTGGGTTTGCTCTGCCAAGCTGGATACTGGTGCACAGCACTGATGAAGGAGAGGATGTTGAGTCTTGCTGCAGCATTGGAGAGGCCTGCCCCTAATTAAACGAGTTTCTAATATATAAAACTGTGCATGAGATTTATATAAGAGCATGAGATGGGTATGAGCAGACCTTATGCATGTGCCTTGCACATATCATGTGCATCAGAAACATTTTGAGGTGAAATCCACTATGGGATGGCTCTTCCTAGTTTCCGTGTCCGTCATCTCATTACAGAGCAGTATGTCTCCAGAGACCTTCAAATGCTTGCATGGGTTTACTGCTTGTCCTCTTACTGAGCCAGGAAAGCTCTGAAATCAAATGGCTTTGTCTTGTAAAGAATGGCCAACACCCTTCTAAGAAACAGAATTTCATCTTTTTCCAAGTAGCATAAATTTTGTGCTTGCTGAGCTCAGCCTCCAAATTGCTTCCCTGAGAAAGGCAATCACATGTAGAGAAAGAGTTGTTTAGTGCCTGTAATTGAGAGGAAAAATGAGATCTCAGGGGTGTTTGGAGACTGAGCTGAGGCTGGTCTGGCCTGGAATATTTTGAGAAAGAAATATATTTTTGTAGACCTCAAACCATACTGTGTTGTTGAGCCCAGCTGAACACGACTGAGTGTCTGTGGGAATGAATATAGGTGTGCTGGCATCCTGGGATGTGGCAGGAAGGCTCTGTATGGTTTATGTGTAACATGTTACTTGGGGTACACCACAATCTATTTATGGCTACCCTGTGGCAGAGCTGTGGATTGTCTCCCTGAGAATACCTAACAAAAACTAAACTACTTCCACACTGACCGAGAGATCTCATGTGCTATTTAGAAGGAACTCAGCTTTAGGTGAGCAAAAGCTGGGCCGGACGGATGTCATCACTGCTGCTGGGAATGGCTACACGTAGACCAAAATTCTCAAAATGGAGAAGCCTCACTGAAAATCAGGGTTAGTGGGGCTACACTTCTGGGACCCCATCTTTGAAATTGTCAAGTCATGATGCAAATAGCCATCAGATGTCTCCCTGGGGTGCTTTATTCATGTAAAACATCCTAACTTTAGCCACTGACAGCTATTTATATTCCAATTTTACCACATATTCTGTGTAAATGTTAGTCTGTGGTCCAAGCTGAGGTTGTTTCTAATTTTATCTCAGCTGGTTTGCCTGCTCCTATTTATAACACTCTTGCCTCCTTTCCTGAAAATTGTCACACAGCTAAATTTATGATCTGACCAGTCACTGTTTGTTTACTCTGCACCTCTGCAGAAAAGGAAAAAAACCATCACAGCTCCATCTCCTCAGCATGAGGGATGCCACTGTGCAGGCTTAAGTTGGTCTCAGATCCACTTTACTGAAAAATTCTGGCAAATACCCTTTTAATACATGAGAAAAAGAGATACTCAGAAATTAAATTGAAACACTTCAGGTAACTTAGTCTGCCTAACACCACATATAAATGCCAGTTCACCTAGTTCTCCTGTCTAGACTCTTCACCTTCAGCAGTTTTTTAAATCTACATCCCTTCCTTCCTCAGAGCTCTGAAATAATTAAAATTAAAAACTAATAAATTAAAAACTAATAATTAAAATTAAAAACTAATAAAAATAATTAAAATAAAAACAATTTTTGTAGGTTATGTTTTTCAAAGGCTAGTTTTTCTCATGGTATAACTTGCACTTTGAGTTTGACTTTGTCTGCCTTGAGATTTCACTCATCCACCTCTGTAATCCAAAATCTTTCCTGTAGTCTAACCATGATGGAACATGTATTATGTATCAGATTGAAGTATCTCACTGAAGTGCATTGTCAATGGCTCAAGTCACTCTTTAGCTTTCATTATTAATCCTTTTTGATCTCAGCAGAAATTTTGGTTCTGACACTATGAAAATGTTTTCAGGAATGACAGGGACATGATCCCTGCTAGTGACATATCACATGAATTTCCATTACTAATCACAAGGTTTTTTCTTTCCTAAATACATTTAATGATATCATGTAGTCAAATGATTTCACCTCACTTTTGTTTACACTTATTTACACGGTTATATGTGTTCTCTGTAAATTGGGTATTTAATTATATTGTTTTCCAGATCAGTATAAAGAAACTGAAAGCAGACATCAGGCACTACATAGCACTCATCCAGAAACACTCCTAGCTGGTGTCTTCCCACTTGAAGTTAATTACATATTAGTATCATTAAACTAATTTCAGATAGTTTGAATTATTTTAAAATTGAAGATATGGGGCATGGCATGGAACATAGTACAAAATGACCAAGTTATAATTGTGTTAAAGAAGAAGCTAAGCTTACTTGACATTTTGCTTGGTAAAATAACTTTAATTGAAATTTAGTAAGTTGTCACTCTTCGATTGCCCCTCTCTCGCCCTACCCAGCTGTCCAATGTAAATAATATATTATGTTTTTTTCCATGATAGCCCAGATAATGAAAATATCTATGTTTACTCCTTTGGAGTTCTACTGGTCTTCTGGCTTTTCTGTCCTGATAACTTTCTCAACTTACCACACTTAGTCAGAAACAATGTCAGATGTTCAGAAAGTTTCTGAACAATTCTTTTAATATTTCTACATAAAAAAAGGGATCCAAATCCATCCTACTTACTTAAAGGGTACCACTCCTTTAGCAATAAATATTTGGTTGAAGTAATGTTGTACGACTCTGAAACATCGATTGACATAGTAAGAGCAGATGGCATCTTCAGTGTGAAACAGGAGTTTATACTCAATAAACAAAGCACAAACCAGGGCTTGGGTTTTGCTGCTGAACATCATGTGAGTGTTGATGCTCCCCCAGCAGGAAATATGAAACATAACATTGACTCATTTTGGTGTGTACTGCAAACCCACAAAACACTATTCTTTGAGTCTCATGCATCTCAGGCTTGGCGAAAAGCACCAATTAATGCACTTCTTTCATTTTTTTGAAGTATGCTTTTTCTGAAGAAATTTGTAAAGCTTGTGTTTGCACAGGGCCATGATGCTGAGAAACCTGTCAGAGCCACCTCATTGCCTCATGCCACCTCCCTTTACAGCATCTCTCTGCTTCTTTAAGGATGGGGTCATTGTTCTGAAACATGATCCTTTGGAAGGACAGCAACAAGCAATTGTAAGTTGTATTCATTGCAAGTATCCATCAAAAAAGTAGAAGTTTCAAAGCTTATTCTCAGATTTCAGAATAGACATGAAAACAAATTTTCAACAATCAAACCACAGCAGTTACCAGTTAGTATTTAATGAGTGACAGGTTTCATTCAGATTAATATACACACTTTTTTTTGCCTTCCCCCCCCCTGCCCCCCAGCACTCCCCCAACCTTTCTGGCACTGAAATATAGAGCCAGAGTCTTTATGATAACTCTATTTTGCTAATTAATCTAATTAAGTGTTGTGTGTAATTTTGCAGAGTAGAACAAGCTATTCAAGATTGTCATCATTAGGTTAAAGAGCTCACAATTGATGGAGATAATTTTTTCTTAACAGGCTGTAACCTTTCTGCAGGCAACCCCTTCCCCCAGGGGAGTTCTTCAATTAAATCAATAATGCTTCTGGGGAGAAAGAAGAACTTTGCTTTTTAAGAATCATGTAAACAGACCTTAAGCAGCTTCTCATTGCTTTGCTTGAGAAGAAAAGCAGCAGCTGTTTATTAATACCTGCTGTGCTTAGATGAGTTTGCCTTTAAGAATAGCAGCTACTGTCTAGGTATGGTGCAAGTTGAGAAGTAAAGATTTTGAATGTATTGTGTGGGGTCTGGAGAAACCTTAGCAAAATAAAGCAGTTTCTGGAACAGGTAAATGTCAGGACTTGGAGTGGTTCCTAGGCAGGCTGGGGAAATGAGCTTTAAACTGCTGGCATATTTGTTATTGTTTGGATACAAGAAGGCCTGACAAGAAGATAAATGTAACAGGAGGAAGAGGTGGGGAAGGCTCATCATGATGACTTTTGCCAGCCTTAAGGCTTAATAAGCAGGATGTGGTTGAGGCTTTTTTTACACAATTCCCAAATGGGATTGTTTTGCCTGCAGAATATCCAGTGGGCTCAGAAGTCCTGGAGGACCGAGTGTTCCTATGTGCCTACAGGAAGGAGCCCCTCGGTCCTCAGTGGCGACTAAATGCTGATGTCCCTGGCCTAAGCAAACTCTGGGCAAGTTCACTGGTGACTTCATGCAGCCAGGACAGAGCTGTGCCCATGGAGTGACCAAACCCACATATGTCCTTCTGTTGGCTCTGGGGGTCTCTGTAAATGGAGGCTTCTGTAGCAGCCAGTGGGAGATTTTCTTGTGCTTAATCTAGTTAAGATGCCTGCTTATCTTCTCCGAGAAAAGGGTGTGTAACAGCTTGCTGTGGCTGGGTTTCACCTCTTTTCCTTGGCTCAGCTCCTTTCCTCTGCAGGCTCAGGGTGTCCCAAGGATGTGGCCACAGAGATGCCTCTGTCTCCCTCTTTGCACAGCCTGACCTCACTGGTAAAAAGTTCATCTTCGTTAGCTCCTGCTTTTGTCTGAAATATCCCCTTGCTTGTAGCTAGGATGGCTACTTTCTCTCTTTTACTTCCCAGCCTGATCCTTTCACCATGGCAGCTCTCAGGCTGTCAGGCACTGGAGCGGTGTCCGCTGCAGAGCCCATTCTCCTTGATGGACGGGTGCCAGCTCTGCTGCACAAGGATTTCACCAGTTTGGAGAAGTACATGGGAAACAAAACTCACATGAGGTAATATATAACAACAAAACTTAGGCTACAACAAGAAGCAAGCCTGAAATATCACAGTAGCTTTGGGTTTTGGTAGCATTTTAAGGTTTGGTACCATGTTGCAGATCACTCTTAGCTTGTTTGAGGCAGGTATCTTTCATCTCCACTTAATACAGTTCATTAAAAACTCCATCAATATGACATGAGGTACACCATGCTTTAAAGAAAGGTCTCTGAGCACAGGCTGCCAATACTGAAAAAGGAAAGTTAAGTGAAAGTCCAGGTCAGTGCTGAACTGGTGGTCAGGGATCCCATTGGGCAGGGAATATTTGGATGAAATGAATTTGGAGAATTTTCTCTATGAATTCAAAGACTGTTTTCATTTGAATCCTTGTACCTGGATCTATTGAACTAATTTCTATCAGGTGCCTTTATTCAAAAAATTGGGCTACTTTTTTTTTTTCTATGTCTCCAACCCTGAACACTGCAATAGGTAATATACCAAAGCATATCATTGTTTCTTGATCATTTGTTAAATGGAAATTTGACACTGTTAAGGACATTAAAAGTATTTCATTCCTTGTATCACACAATTACAGTGGTTTTTATTTAATTTGGTTTCTGTCCTTGGCTGTTAGAGCTAGAAAGTTACTTTATGTAATAAAGGAAGAGAGTTATAGCTTTTATTGAAATGTGAAACCAGCTTTATAGGGATTTTGAAGGTCTTAAAGTCCTTACTTTCATCACCTTCACAGTATTCAGCTAAATTTCTCCTAGAGATGCACACAGCAGATCACTCATAGAGGTGGTGTCCTGAAAACAAAACTGACTCTGCCACCCAGAGAGGCAATGGCAAAATGTGATTTCTATGTGACTTCTATGCTATGGCCCCAACTGAAAGCTTTCTGTTTGCATCAAGAAGAAAGTCTGGTCAAGAACAAAAAAACCCCCACCCACTTACTTTTCTGTTTCTGTTGTGTGTTCAGTGTGGTTTTAGTGACACAAGAACTATTGACTAGACTCAGAAGTGATGTCACAAGAGGTTCTTAATGGAGGAAATGGGGTATTATTAGCCAATAGAATGATACTGAAGCTTAAAGTTTTTGGGGCTGAAAAATGGGACTGCAAGTTGTGCACTGGACACTATTTCTCCTATGGGACATTTCCACTAACTACAACTGTAACTATGCTCAGCATTACTTTCTTCTGAGGGATTGAATCACGTGCTTGTCAGAGCACAAGCGCTGCTGCAAGGCTATTTATGTGGCTCCTGGTCTGTGACAGATGCAGCAAAGGAAAGGGGCTGCTTTGATCTCAGGCAGCAAGAGCAGAGTGGTGCACACACGAGACCTGAGCTCTCTTCCTGGTGTTGTCATTCAGAGCATCAAATTACACCAGACAAATCAGCTTCCTTAACTCTCCACCTCATAAGTGAAACAGATGGGCTGTATCAGCTTCCTCCCTCTGTTACATGAGGATGAAGCACATACTGCTGAAAACTCCCCCTGGCAGATAATTTTGAGAGCTACAGGCTCCAAGGAGCACAAAAGGGTTAACCTTATAGAAGGGTGATTTTTTATCGTGTTGTGGTTTTAGCGAGAAGGGATGTCTATTTTTAATAATTTTCCATTTAGATTTTGTCTTAGATTAGTTTTTGAGGGTGGATCTACATTAATAGAATGTTCATCATGCTCACTGCACATGGCCACACAGATAATTTTGCCTTTAGGAGGAGGCAGCACATAAATGGCAGCACACACTGGACATTTCTTCTGCTGTATTGGTGTTATAAAAGTGAAAACGACCCATGCCTCTGCAGATGCTGCGTGTGATTTAAGGGGCACTAGATGGACATCAGTTTTTTAAATCCAGTTCTTTGTAAAACATAATTTTAGTAAGAAAATAACTTATGATACACAGTCAGAAACCAATTCAAGTCAAAATTAATCTAGATATCATGGATCTATGCTACATAGTGGTCTTCAAATGGGCAAAACAGCAGTGTAGATTTATACATTCATATATCTTGCTTAACACTGTTTACTTCCTCTAATGACTTCAGTTTACTCAATCAATTTTCCTCCAGCATGGCTCATGGCTGGAGGGTATTTTGGACTTATTCAAGCATCTCAGAATACTTTACAAATAAAACAGAGGCAACTGACCGTAAAGCACATGATACTACTAGTAGTGTTATTAACATTTTCTCAACAAAAGTGATGGAGGAGAGAAAACCCCACTCCCTCTCTTTGGGGAATGAGAGCTATATCTCGGAGTCAGGGGATCTAAGAAGGAAAGTGGACTTGTAAATAATTCCCCTGCATCTTCATTACATCTACATTGTTTCTCAGGCCAGGACTGTGTTTTGTTGAAGTTACTGCAAAGCCAGCATGAGCCTTCTCTGCATTCTCTGGAAATCATACAGGGATTAGATGTGTATGTTGTTTGTGATCAGCTTGTCCACAGAGTGTTGTGCTAAGGGTGACCCAAAGAATCTGCCTGCAGTGGGAACAGGATGGATTTCCTGTGCAGATAAATCTAGGACAGGGGATGGCTCTATTCAGTGTTGAACCGGCAAGGCAAAATAAGGAAAACAAAAAAAGGCAAACGCTCTACATGGACGAAAGAGGGAACTTATTCAAAGCAAGCACTAAGATTGCTGGAGTCTTGTCTGTTTTTAAAAATAAAATCTCTGTCAGAGTAAGGGGAAAGAGTATATTTAGAGCCTGAGAAACAACTTGGCTTTCCTGGCTCTATATATGTACAGTTTTGCCAAGCTCCAGCTAAAACCACCCAGTTTTTCCGCTCAGAAACAAACTACCCTGTTTGCTCCCAAAACTCAAAGAAATCTTAATTTGCTTTAAGCTGCTAAAAAACCTTCCTGCATCTTGGGTTAGCATTGTGTGCCAGGCTTCAGCATGCTGAGAAATGAAAAAGTGCTTTGTAATGGAAAGCTAGCTCACTCTGCGCTATGTGGTGCCACAGCAATAAAAAAGAAGGTTGCAAACCTTTTGCTCTTAAAGAGGCCAGAAGGAACAGGGGATTAATTTAAAAAGTTCAGACTCAAGATCACTGTGATCAAAACTATAGTTTCTGGCCATTCCCAGCCTCAGAGAATGCTGGTTTTCTTGAATATTTGGTAATTCATTGAATTGCATGATAGTAAAAGAAAGCTGCACAAAGCTACACACTGTTATGGAGTGGGAGGTTAATGAAGTTCATTTAACAGACCAGTGGGGCAAAACTATTATCAGATGGCTTGTGCAGATCCCAGATGGCTTAAGAAAAGCTGAGAGCTTGAAACAGGTACTTCACATTTTGTCTTTGGATTACTAAAGCGTCAAGATACAGCTCGTCTGCAGCAGGGTTAATGACTTTCCATAATTATGTATTTTCACCAAGAAGGAACACATTTCAGCAGCTCTAAGTCATATTTCTTGGTCGGATAATTGAATTATTTTTCTCATGGCAGAGCAGTACTGGAAAACCTCAGACTTTGTCCTGAATTGCTACTTCATCCATGAAGCAGGCATCATGCTGAGCTTGAGCTACTCCTCCTCCTTCTCTGCCAGTTGAGGAGCCACATCTGGCCACTGGAAGGAGAAAACAAGGAGTCCCCCACTGCCTTGCTGGCTGCAGTAACTGCAGAGCTGGACAGGACAAGATACTCCACCCTAGCTGGGCAGCTCATAAGATGCAGAACTAGCTCAGTTTCCAGAAGCCTCTTTGTGTCTGTGGCTAAATTTTTCAGAGTGTCATATACTGCTAATGCCCTACCAGCTCAGTCTCTGTACCACATAATGCTTGTAACACCAGCCTTCATACTTGAATGTATGTCATGTATTTATACTATTGTTTGTTTGTAAAGCAAACTGTATTAATTAGTTCTGCCATTGGTCAGTTGGCCACACCATTCAGGTAAACCAGCAACTCCTCTTCATAATCTTGGTTCCCTTCATCACAGCAGGTATGCAGTGAATTACCCTCACCAGTTATCCTTTCACATACAGCTTTCCCCATTCTCCTCTCCAGATCTGTAGGCAGTGTTTAGATAATGCAGTTCTTCTAAGAGCTGAGAGGAAGGAAATCAAATGTTTTGTTGCCCTTCAAGAAAAAAAGTTCAAGGCAAGGTCTTGCAAGAGCAGGTGTGGTTCTAGGTTCATGCACATGGTTGCTGTGGTTGCTGGAGACTATGAAAAGTTTGGTGGGGTGTAGACTGTGTGTGTATATGTACACATGTGAATATATATAGTCTTCATAGATATCCTCTTCATTCCCAGGGTTATGTTTACTATAAACAGCTACAAAGCCCTGCTGGCTCCACGTTTATCACCCAGCACCTGAAAGCTTTGCTGTTTCAGGGCCGAGCACCTTGAACCACTTCATCTGCAGATGTGCTGCTTGGTGAGATATATATTTGTGGAGGGCTGTGGGGAGGTGCCCCAGGAGAGACCTTCAGGTGGGACACCTACCTGCAGCTCCTTTGACCATCCAGCAAGAGCTCTCCTGCATAGACCCATGTCCTGCACTCACCTGGACACACTCCCAGAAACTATGGCCAGCACTGCTGCAGAGGAGACTAGGTTGGGAAGGCAAGAGCCCTGTGACAACAGTGCATTCCCTGCATCTCTTTGCAGATTTTCTTGGCAGCCATTGGAGGACAGAATGGCAGGTGCCCACCCCATGGGCTGTGTCTCTGCAGTTTAAATGTTTGCACGTGTCTCACTTCCTCCATGCTCACCCCAGCAGGCCATGGTCACATCTTTCCTCTGGCCAGAATAAGGCCCTGTGCCTGCCTCTCCCTGGGGATCTTAGACTCAGTACACCCCTCAGGACAGAGGCACAGGCACTGGAGCAAGAACAGGAAGGTTGCTGGTGCCCAGGCCCTTCTTCAGGGCATCAAACAGCAAGACCTGATTTCTAGAGACATCAAGAAACATTCCCTCTGAGCCCACCCCAAGAGCAAAGCATGCATGGGGGTCTCAGCAGGACCCTTTCCTGGCACTAAACCAGCAGCTTCTGAGTGTGAGAGCAGGCTCTGGCACATGGAGGATAATACAATCACATAACATTACTTAATAAATATAGGTAACAGTAGTGTTAACTGTAATAATCTATTGCTTTCACGGGCCAAAACACAGCATTTTAGTTAAGACATTTCATTTCACTTGCATCTGGTGTTTACACAAGCCAGTGATTCAATGCCAGACAAATCGTGCATAATCTGTTTGGTAAAGGGCTGTTGAAATAGCTGCCCGCAGCATTTCTTCTCTGTCATCTCACTAGAGGCAGTGCCTGGTTCTGTGGGCAATAAAACGCCAATGACAGTTCCAGCTTAATCAGTTCATTCACCCTTTCAGGAGAAATGCCCAAAAACCAGCAACAATTTTATGTGTCTTCAAAACTGGATGACTCGGTAAAGTCATGTCTTCAAGGTGGCTCTCTAATCAGCTCTCTTTTATGCATATCAAGAATGATAACATATGGCATCTATGAAAGAGGAGATTTAAAGCTATGAAAGTTAGCTTTAATCTTCTGAAAGAGTATGAAAGGATGCCTCAGCAAAGCTTTGTGGAGGTCACTCAAAGGACTTCTGCCAATGTTGCTTAAATAAGAGTAAACTCAGTTATTCATTCATTTTTTAGTCCTTGTTTGCTTCAAGTTCTCTGTCAAAGACACCTTGATCTTTCTTCTTTTCTCTGTGCCTCCTGGCTGAGTAAAATTAGTAATTTGGGGTTTGGGGATGCGGTGGGAGGAGCTATGTTACGAAAGCAGTTTCAGACTGCATTTCTATGGATCCCCCTTTTTTCCTTTTCAGAAGTGTATTCCATGAAGAGACAGACAGGTTGACTAGGTGCATCCCTGCACTTATGAAAAAAAAAATGTGGACATCAGAAAAAAGGGAAGAAACAAAGACTCAAAATGAATTCCCATGCACTCATTCACTAATCTTCCTGGAAGTAGAGTCCTGTTTGGAGGTAAAACTACTCTTTTCCTGTGCCAGTTTTTAAATGTAACTCAGTATCTTTTGCTGAGACACCCAAAGTTTGCTATTGAAGTGGAGCAAACAGGCGTGTTGGTGTGGACAAGATTGGTGAATTAGGGTTAATATTGCCAACCATGTAAGAAAATGACTTAATGTAAACCATCATATCTATCCAAAGATAATTCATGAGTAGAATGCATGTGTTCAATGGAGGCACTCTAGAGGATAAGCTGCCACCTTACTTACTGTACTCCTGTGCAGGACCCACAAGATACTGAGGGTCCTGAACAGCACAGCCAAGAACCTGGTTTAAATTGCCCCTTGTTACTGCATATCTGCTAGGAGTGTATTGCTTCCTGTTGCTCAGCTGGCAGTCTCAGGGATATTCTTGGGAGAGAGGAGAAGCTAGCCCTGGTAAACACCATGTCAACATCAGCCCACTGCTTCCAGCCATGGACATCATCTGTTTGGTGCATGTCTGGAAGGTCTCTGCACTGTGCTGTGTTGTCCAGATGCACCCTCACCTCACGGCTTGAGTGAAAGCTCAAGAAATAAAATTATCTTTTATGGACAATCAACTCAGGCAGGGCAAAAAGGAAATGAAAGCTAAAGCAACCGTGAACTTATAATGAGTCCTCCTGCCCCGTTTCATGTAGAAAGGCTTCTGTGCAGAAAACAAAAGGCATAAAAAAAGAGATCTAGCTGGTCATGACAGCAATTGTTGTAGGTGATAGAAGGAGAAAGATACAATGTCCTTGCTTTCCCCACAGATGCCACAAAGGGCTGGGAACAGACTGCAGCACCTACCAGTTCTGCCTAGCAGGGCATCTGAACTGTGCTTTTCCTTCTCAGGGCAAAGATCAGTACCAGCCCTTTGCCAGTGGACTCCAAAGGGCATCCTTTGGTGGAGACACAAGATGTCTCTTGTCCTCTTTCTGCTGAAATGGGAAGTACCAGCCATGCTGGCAGCTCCTTGCTTCTCTGTTCTAGCCATAACTATTTGGAACGCAGCTCCTAAATTCTCTGTGAGATTCATCCCAGATTCTCTAGAAGTGCAGATGATGTGAACCACGACGCAGTAACTCCTGTTAGTAATACCTTTGTAGATTGCCATACATGAGATCAAAATTAAATACCCTGAAGAGGCACATCTTGCAGAGCTTTCTCAGCATGCAGCACTGTTCAGAAGCATCAATATATGGCAGATAAAAACCCTTTAAAGGATCATGGTGAAACAATGTAGTAGAATAAAAGAGCAGGGAAGAAAAAGTCTCTCTTGAGCTTCACATTAACCTACCCCCGACTGCCTTCATCATGTTAATTTTGCATTTTACAGGTGTTAGATCGACAGGGAGCACAGGTGGCTGCACTCACGTGTGAGACTGCAGCCACCCACTGGGGCACCAGCAGCACCTCTGTCACTTCCCTCTAATGTGGGGAGGGGGGCTCCTGCCAGCGAAGCAACAGGAGTAGGTCACTGAAGGTTAACAAGAGCAGTCAGCATGTAATTATCACTCCCCCGTTAGCCTCAGCCTCTCAGGAATAAATTAGAGGGACAAAGTAAGAAGGAGTAGTGAGAACATCAGAGTGGGCTGCACTTCTGCATGCTACAGGAGGGAGGGCCACCATGCTGGAGGTCCCTGCTTCAGTTCACAGGGGTATTTTAGAGGCAGCTCCATCTATCTGAGGGGAACTACTAGCATTTGAACATTTTAGGTAGCTACATTACTTTTCTTTAAACATTTAATAGCTCTAAATATGAATCCAGAGAAAACAAGTTTTCCTTCCTCTTTAATCCAGTGGCCATAGGCACATCTGTCAGATGCATTGTTTTCACACGTCTCTCCCCCAGTTCCTTAATCAATCTACATTAGTCTGGGCCTGCAGTGAAAAGGACACTCTAAGATGATGAATAGTGCTCTTGAGACTACAGCTCCAGAATGGTGGTCTCATTTGCAACAAAGACGACAACAGCTCAATTAGCCATCTCTTTGCACACTGGTAAGCAATGAAGACAAGATTTTCTCTGTATCAAGTTAAAGAAGCAGATGAATTCCCATGGTAGAGTGCTTTGCAAGGCAGAGCTTGCAAGAGTCATGTTTGCAATTAACTTACTGCTGGTTGTTTCATCTCTATGCTGTCAAATAATGCATGAAATAGCTTGGGCTAATGCACAGTCAGGCAACACTGGTCACAGCCCTAAAAGGTCACAAGTCCCTATTCTGACTGAGAGCAGAACAAAAAAAAAAAAACTAAGGGAGAATAAAAAGTTCACTTCTTAGGTGGAAGGCAGAGTGAAGTTACAAAAATAAAGCATAAAACTGAGGTATTCTGCTTATTGTGGCAGCCTTGAAAACCAGAAAAATACCACTCCTGATGTCACTTCTGCACTTTCATTATAAAACACTGTTCTCCTTGTAGCTGTTTTCCCTTACACTGGTAACACATACAACCTCTGAACAGCACCAGCATCAGAAAAGCTGAGGTGTTGCTAAACCTTTTGTATGTATGTATAACCTGATATCTGAGAAATATGGACTCCTTGGAGCAGAGCAGAGCTGGCAAAGCCCTTCTAGGGCTGCAGCTTCTCAGACTTCTCAAGGTAATGGGCGTCTGGTCACAGGGACTGTCCAAGTATGTCCTGGGTTTATTAGGCACCTCCTCGTTTTCTCAAAAATAGATTTGTCTTGGTGCCAGATACTAGTACAAGTTGTCACCATCCTTGGATGCTTATAGCTATTTTCCACTGGAACAAAGCTATAGACTGAAAGTCAGAAACTGTTTATTGAATAAATAATTGAATTAGGATCATGCTTTGCCTGTGTGGCTGGACAATTTTGTCAACTCTCCCTGAAACATTGTAGGGGCAGGAAAAGAAGTCATAGGAGGACTTTGAGTAATTTGTTAAATGTTAAGAAGATACTGTGGCTGCAGAATGCCCTAAGCCCCAAAAGACTGAACGTGATGCCAGCCTGGATTCTAGTTTGCCAGTTCAGTTCTTTACACTGGAATTTACTTATATTTAACTATCTGGGGGATGCTTACTCCCAAATGCCATTATCAAGCTTAAATATACAATGAAGGCATCTCTTCGAAGAAAATGTCTGTGGAATTCATTACCCCACCATCTGCATGGACCAGACTTCAGGGCTCCTCCTGCCCAGCTTCTGCCAGACCTGCTGCCTTTCCTGTGTTGCATTCAGAGGACATTTCCCTACGAAAATTCCATGACCTTTGCATAGAAGCAATATGCAGACTATACAGTAATATATCAGCAATCTGATGCACCTCCCATGTATGCCTCCATGTAGTAAGACACTCAAAAGGTTTCTAAAGCCTACTTGAAATACCCCAAAGATCCAAAAAACTCAGTTAGTGAAATCATACCAGGCAGCAACCTCTTCAGCAGGTAGATATCAAACCATATCTACAGATATGGGATCGATCACTCTTCTGTAATATTCCACAAGTCATTGGAACCATTTCTTCAAGCCTCACATTACCTGTAGTTTGTATTTCCCCCCGAAATTCTTGGCTTCCTCTCCTCAGGGAATTTTCTGGCAATAGAAAATGAGTAATTTCTGTTAAACAAACCTAGGCTTTAAGAATTTTACCTTTGTGTTTTCTTGCTAACAACAAAAAGAAATTGACAGACACAAAGTTAAATAAAGAAGGGAATGGGTTGAAGAGATCCCTCTGTGGCTGCAAATTCCCAGACCCTGATCCATAGACTCAACACAAAGGTAGGCACCTTTTATAATATCAGTGGAACAAAACCACTTCTGCCTTTGACATTACCCTTTAAAATCACCTCTAAATCTCAGAATGACACAGCAACAAACATAATCTATAAAGTCATTGCCAGAAACTTCACAGGTCTCTCACTATGGTGAATACAAATTCCTGTGTCACATGTTCTCAACACCGAATACAAGATGTTCAAAAGTTCTGCTTTCGGGACTTCCTGCAAAAGCTGTTCCCTTATATAAGCAGCAATCACTTATCTGCAGGAATGTGCTTCTGTGTGATTCTGCCAATCATTTCTGTTAGAGACAATTCTGCCCAAAGAGATTTTTCTTTTCCCTTGAGAAAGCACAAAGAGAACACATTCTTCTGCACAGAACAATGAAAAAAACCCACAAATCCTTGAGCAGAGTATTCCTGCCTCTTTTCCTTGCTGCTTTTCCACATTTTCTGTAGTGAGCAGGTGTGTGGCCTTGCAAAGCTGAACACTGTTGACTCACCCCAATTTTGCCACCTGAACAATGACTGACTTTGGCAATGTAGCTGTTGTACAAAGAGATTCAGCTGAGACCTTACGCTGCCTGGCATCTGGCCTTTGCTGTGCTGCATGTTTGAAAGAAGAGTGATTAAAACTTCACCATGAGGACAAAAACTCTACAGCATCCCCCTGCAACACAGATTTGTGTGGAGAGGTGGGATAATCTGACCTGTATTGCCTGGTCATTTGACAAGATTTTGTTTGGGAAAGACACAAGAAACAAATAACTCCTCAAGGACTACAGGGAAGTCTACACTAAAGATTAACTCACAGAGAAACAGCAGCTTCATGGTGTTAAATTTGTTTCACCTGTGGATTAAGTAAAGAATTGAGATTTCAGGAAATCTAGGTGAACACTTTTTACCACTGCAAAAGCATCCATCTCTCCCTTCCTCTCTATTAAACAACCTAAAAATATCTCAGCAAGCACAGTTGTACAGCAATGTGACATTTTTACTGGCAGCTCCTTTCCTCTGATTACTCTTCCCTGTAGCTGCCCTATTTCAGAATAACTTCCCGTGGCTTGTGCTCTGCGATGAGGGCCTGGTTTGCTTGAAAGGCTATATGAAATAAGGCAGGATCAGTCTGTCACAGAGCTGCCTCCAGCCACTCCTGTTACCCTATTTTCATCAAGATGTACAAGGCTGAAGTGAAACACGCCCCTTTCCAAGTTGTGCGGCTGCCTGCTGTGAAGATGCAGTGATGTCAGTGCTGAATAATTAAGTGATAATATAATAACTGCGAGTTTGTGCTCCATTAAGTGAGCTCCTGCTGACTGCTTAATGAGCAAACAAACACCCAAACTCCTGTTTGGTTTGTAACATTATTCCTGTTACATTAAATGTAAGAAAGAAGATTCAAGTCTTTAACAGTAAGGCTAACTGGGAGGCTTCTGAAAACACAGATCAAGAGGGAGATCCTGAACTATCACATTGCTGAATTTTTGAAAGAACCAGAAGTCCTTTTTCTTTTCAAAGGGTGGAGAATTAGGTAACAAAACTGTCAGGATTGCTGTTTCCTCTACATAACATCTAAATCCTTTGTGGTGGTAAGAGCCTTGATGGGTCTCCTCTTCCTGTGGCAATGTTGCAATGACTATATTGCAGAGGCTGAGAAATGCAGCTCCTTGGCTGCTGGGTGTTAGTAATTTGAGGAGAGTCTAGATGAAATATCCCTACTTGTCAATAAAACACACAAGATTTACAAAAGATCTAAAAAAAATCAGTGAGATAGATGTCGCTGCAATGTTCAGGAAGAAGAAAATCTAGAGTCAGTTTCCCATCTTTGTTTCTCCTGCCAGGACAGTGAGTTAGTGTAACACCTTTTAGTGAGGAGTTGGATGAGATATGGCCACTGTTAGGAGACCTAGAGACCAGAGCAGCCTCAGGCAGCCAGAACCTCAAGTCACATAGAGCTTTTAAGTTAAGCTTGCTGCTTTGAAAATAAAGCCATCATGGTTCAGAGATTAATCTGAGGTTTAGGCTTCACATGAATGGTGACAGTCTCAACACAACAAAGCAAGTGATAGCCTTTTTGCTTGTGTATGATCTGTGGAAAGACAGTAAAGCCTGGATTCCATTATTTTCCCCAGATGGTATTAAGGAAAAAACAGGATGTGAAGTTTACAGCTCAGTGCCCTAATTTCTGGAGGTCTGCTAGCTGAAATGGAGCTTCTAACAAAATATTTATGTGCTCTTAGAAGTTTTCTCATAAAAAGGAAGAAGAATTATTTGCATTTTCACTGGTTTTATTTGAGAATTCTGGTTAACATAAATTATTCAATGTACAGAATTTATAATCAAAGCATGAAGATCTGTATTGGCTTAAGAAATCTTTCCTAGTGAAACATGCATTCTTCCCACATACCACAGAAGCGTGTAAGCCTGGTTTGAAGATCTGCTATGCTATTAAGACACTGAAACTTTCCACACAAATAACGTGAGCTACCTGCTATTTCAACTCATAACAACCTGCAGCACTCATCTGGGTGTACCCTTATTTACTCCAACCAACACGCAGAGCCTTACAGGAAATACAGTAAGATAACATGCAGGAACGACATCTCCCCACTTCCTGAAGGACACTGTGACCAGGTGATTTTTTTCTCCACTTAAAAATACCCTGATCTATGTTATTTATCATATGATCTGCAAGGCAAGACCTTTATACCCTTAGTAATCACACTGGGTGTTTTGTAAGAGACAGTAATAACAATAAAAACAATGAAAAAGTAGAAGAAAAGAACTGGGGGAAACAGCATGTTAATTGTCATTCCATTTTTATAGCTCCAAAACAGATATCTAAGGGTGAAGTAAACTCCAACCCTGATCCTCAGGGAATGCTTTCCAGTGATGCTCTTGGACACAGCTCTCTTCTCTAAGAACTATAGCAATGCCAGGAAGATTCCTCTCCATCATAAAAGGTGTCTTCCCATTCCTCCTACTCCCCAAAACAAGTGTGAATCAGTCCCAACAGATTAATATTTGTGCCCAGTGCTGAGTTCTGTCTTTTACTGTAAGAAGACAGTGAAGATGGAGACTGGGAGGTCCATTAGGGGTCTCATTCTCTAAGATGTCCAGATATGGAGGAAGATCATTGTAAAAGACCAGTTTGAAATTGTCAGCATCTCACAGTAAGTTCTTTGCTTCCTAAAATTTACTGCATCTAAGGCACACTGAAGGATTTGCTTTTTAAAACAAAACAAAACATAACAAAGTCCTCTCTATGCCTATGGTGACTTTCAAATACCATGATAGTAGTATCTTATTCAAGGCCAGATAAACATTGCAAGTTCATTATTTATTGCTTTAATGAAAGTTTTCATTACATGCAAAGGGAACAAGCTAAAATACAGCAACTGCCAAAATGTTTCAGACCAATGTTTGGTTTTTGATCTTGGACAGGTCATCCTTGTCCAAAACTCCTTCATCCTTCCATAAAGGCTTGCTTATGCTCCCCAAAGATACTAGGTCCTCTGTTAATGTTAGAGCTTCCCAGAGGAAGAAAGATTATTTAAAGTCATCCCATGCGTGAGAGTTCATTGGTATTCTTTCCCACATTTTCTTAAAGGAGAAGTCTTGGTTTCCAGATTCAAACATGAAGCACATCCTATTTGTTCTCCACAGCCTTCCACAACTATTTTTTTTCCAGAAACCTTCCTCTCTCACAAATTAAATGAGCTAGTGAATTCAAATAAAGTTCAGCACTTTTATGTAAAAATAATAAACACCCTGAAATAATAAACCACATACACACACAGAATTACTTCTTCCTTTTAGCAGAATAGGTTGAATAGCAAAGATCTGGAAATGTACTTCGTGAAAGACTCTGAGGAAAAGAACCTGCTCTAATTTTCTTTCATTTTCTCATGCTGCAGAGAGATTGCACTACATGATATTGGCTAAATTGGCACATAACAGTGAAGAGGCTGACGTATCCAACACCCTTTTTTGTCTGTGCTGGATTTATTCCTTAATGAAAGCATAAAGCTCATCCAGTCTTTATTGTTGAAAACTATGAAGGTAACCTAGAGCATGAATTATTTTTCCAGTCACTGGCAAACAATAGGCACAGTCTATATTTTCTACATTAGTACACATAGGCAAGTGACAATTCAGGAGAAGTCATGCATCCATCAGTCAATATTTCCATGCCCTGAGAGTTATTGAAGTCACAGAATGATTTGTTGGGGCAGAAACTTTCTTTCAGCATAGCAAACACAGTCTCATCTGATTATTTCTCTTGAATGTACCTATTTCGTCCAAGCTATTCTTCAAATGTGGCCCTAATCTTGAATTCTGTAGAAAATCAAACCAAAGCAGAGCCATTACGCTCTCAGCATCCAAGCCACTGCAGCTTTTTCTTTGCAGCATTAATACAAACAAGTGTGTGACAGGAGTGATATATCTATAGTACCTTTAGACTTAATCTCTGCCAACTACTTTTCTTTCTTTTCTGAGTTTATAGTTCTCAGAAATGTTGTAATCAATAAACCTACTCCAATTATCAATCTGAAGTAAAGCAGGGTCTCCCCATTACCTCAGCAGCAGAGGACACAATTTTTCATGTATTCGTTATGCAATATTAGGGAAGAGCTGTAAGTATACTTTCCAGAGCTTAGGAAAGGGCGTACAGAACGGCTCAGACAAGATTTTAAAGCTACTGCCAGTATTTTCAGAAGCAGCAAAGCACTTCAGCTATTAAATCCAAATATCCACTTCAGTGGTATTGAGGCAGCTAATTCATTCAAATGTTAACTCTGATTCTACCTCAGCATCCTATGCAGAGCCCACTACCCTTGCAGATTCCATGGGGTCACAATGAAACCAAAACCAAAGACAAATCAGCTTCTGCCTGGTGCAGCTCTGCCACTGTCTGTGAATTCAGACATCTGGTTTGCTGATGAGTTGTCACATCGGTCTTCTCCAACAGCCAAGTAGAAGCATTTTACTCCTCAATTCTCTGTATGACCCTTGGGTAGCTGGTGGAACTTGATGCAGCTGTTGGTGGGAGCACTGCAAATTCCCTGTTTCCATAATGAGCACAGAGATTATAGCAGAGATGGCAGCATTACAATCTCAGACTCCCTAGTCATAGGCCATCTACAAAGGAAAAACAGCATGGGCAAGTGCCCAAAGTGGGGCAGAAAAGGCAGTGCTTTGCCTTGCATTGAGGTAATTAAATGGTGATTGGCAGCCTCCATTTGTTATGAACAAAATCTCTCTTCAAGCCCCCATTTCTTGCCCTGTTCCTACCAAGAGTTCTGTGAAATTCAGAGCTCACTGTAGGCTTTACTCTTGATTTTATTGGTGTCTATGAATTTACCACACGTAAAGTTGAATCTGACAGATGTTCCAGGAGAATTTCTAACTTTCTCCAATTGTTAATCCTGAAGCAATGCTGGGTATCCTATCCTTGTCTCCCTTCCTAAGTGACTTAAACACTGGACAAATTAAATCCAGAACATGTTATCAGACCCATCTTAATGAATTGCTTCTGAAGGACAATGCTACAAGGCTGCTTATAATAAACACTTCATTAAGCTCTAATGTGACTAATGTACTTCTTATTCATGTGTTCTTTAATTTATTCTTTGAGCTGTTTGTAAATCTGTTTCAAGGCAACTAGAGTCAACAGCCTTCACACTCCTCTCACAGGCTCTCCTCATTATTATCATGGTACAGTTAATTTCTTTTACTCTCCCACACCTTTACTTTGAAAAAATCATCTTTAATCTTTAGCTGAGAAGGTAGGTCACGAAATCACAAGACACTATATAACATTTTTTAGAAAAAAGAAGTTCTTTTAATGAAATGTTCTAGTTACCAAACATTCCTAAAATTATCCTTCTAATCAATATTGCACAAGCATTTTCAGCTAAACCTCTTAGCCACTTTCATTAAGCTACATGAGATGTAAAATAAGGGAATTCAGGAAAACTCTGAATGCAACAGTAATTATGGTGCTAAAACATGGACTCCATAACAAAAGTCTAACCAGATGTTAGCTGCTTCTTTATTGTTTAAGAAAATCTATTCAAATGCAAAAGCCAGCAGCAGCAGTGAGCTCATGCTTCCTTTCCACTCTCCCCAGTCCTGTATCTTGGGATCTATTTTTGATGCCGTTTCAGGTCAGTGCAGATTCATTGTGCTGTGGGGCACTGGCAGTCCACAGGGCACTGCCTGGCCCATGCACTGCGTGGCAGAGGACCTTTGGTGATGGGGTTCTTCACGCTCTGCTTATTGAAGAGCCTGGTTCACAGGGAAACTTGGAGGCTGTGCTGCACAGCTCCCTGCTGACACAGGCTGTGGCACAGCCTGGGTTTCCAGGTGTGCATGGGATGGGCAAGGACCATGGCTGTACCTGCTCAGATGCAGACTGGTGGTACCCCTTGCTCCCCCTGGAACATGCTCAGCAGCCTGTTGAGGCCCTATGATCATCACCCATGGCACAGAGCAGCACTGGAGAAGAAGTGTGCTCATCCCCAGGAGGAAAGCCTATGCACATTTAAAAGAAAGAAAATAACCCCCAACACTTTCCTGACTCTGAAAAAGTGAAGAGCACCAACACCCCCCTTCACTCCCCTGATGAGTTCAATCCCAAGAACAGCTTAGTGAAGATTTTCGGTGGGAAGCCAATTACAACCAAAAGGGAAACTTTTCTCCCCAGATGCAGCCAAACTGGAGGACACATGGATGTATGAAAATTAGACTTACACCAGCCTGTAAGAGGCTAAGTGTCCACTCACACCAAAAGCCTTTGCAAACTCCCTGCTAACTCCACAGCAGCCCCAGAACAGTGATTGGTGATGCTGAGGGGCTGCGGGGCAGAGCATGGGGAGGATGTCTGGTACAGAGTGTGCTGCAGGACAGGTGCCAAGTGCCCATTCAGCCCCCAAAATCGATGCAGCCTCTGGAGTGGGCAAGAGCCAGGTGCTGCTGTCCATGTGCTGCTGGTGCTCAGTGCTGGGCTGCTGGCAAGTGTCCTGTCCTCACCCCACAGCGGGTGGCCTGTGATTCCTCTTTGAGACGTTCCCTGAACTGAGGCGAGGACTTCCAAGAAGTGTCGGCTGCTGCCGCCCGCGCTGGGGTTTGCTATGTGATTTAGCACCACCAGCAGCGGCAGCAGGCGCTGACGGGGAGGGTCTGTGGTGAACTGCTCCCTGCAGAGGTGTAAAAATGCTTTCAACATGGATGTTCTGTGCACAACCGACCAGACCCACAAGACCAAGTGTGATCAGTGTCTGATCCCCTTGAAGACCAAGGGGTATTTAGGGGCTGTGTCTGCAGTGAGCATTTCCAGTGACCCTGGATAGGACAAGAACTTGTCATTTCTTATGGGTGTCTTAGAAAGACACACACCATCAGCAGAGATGAGCAAGTGCTAACACAGAGGTATTTTGATGGAGCAGGAAGGGGAGAGGAAGCTCTCCCAGGTGCCCAGGTTACCCAAGCTACCAGTGCAGCAATGTAGCTGATAAACAAAATGCTCTCAATAAGCTTAGTCCTCTGTTATTCTCCCTAAAACTCTCAAATTTTAACTGATTCTTCTATCAAAAAAACCCAAAAAACAAAAAACAAAACAAACCAACAACAAAAAAACCCCCCAACAAAACCAAAACTTCCCTGTGGTGTCTTTATTTCTGGAGACCATTTGCATATCCCTGACTTGCTGGCTTGCGGTGCCACCCCAAGCCCTGTGATGAACCACGGATGCATATGGTTATCTAGGCCAGCAGATGTTGGATAAAAAAGAAACATACCTTGATCTGAATAAGCTGCTGTGGCTGTGGGCATCAGTCAAAGTGCGCTGATTCACACTCAGGGTGATCTGATCCAAGCAGGCTGGGTCTGCACTACAGGCTCTGGAAATGGGGATTTACCTCTTCCCATG
Source organism: Trochalopteron elliotii (assembly GCA_024734555.1). Taxonomy (NCBI): domain Eukaryota; kingdom Metazoa; phylum Chordata; class Aves; order Passeriformes; family Leiothrichidae; genus Trochalopteron; species Trochalopteron elliotii. The sequence goes on from JANPWX010000359.1 coordinate 607,890, forward strand.
GTGGCTCTGCAAGTGTGATAAGGTTAGAGAGACTGCCCAGCACACTGCTAAAACCTTGGGTAAACCTACTGTTCCTTCATCCAAAATGTGATGAATGCCAATCATACAGCTAGCTAATGGTTTCGATATTGATGCACCACCCCAATCTGCCAGAAAGACAGCCAGGCATGTAGAGACAGCAGACAGACAGACAGCTCCACCTGCCTCAGTGTATGAGCTGTCCCTGACAGTGCTGCTTACCAGCTCTCCTAGAGGAATGAGTTTTTCAGGTCAGCATCTACCTCCAGCAGCCAGCCCCATAAAATGCCAGTCCTGCCTTTGAGTGTAAGCTGCAAAGCACCACTTTCTGTTTTAAGTATCTCTCAGTTTTAAACTTGCCTGGCTCTGTTCCCAAGGAGCATCCTGCAGCACAGGCCTGCCTGCCTCAGATTTTATTTCTTATGAAAGATAAGATCCCCTTCACCCAAAAACCAGTGAACTGATGAAGGAATTTTAAAACATCATGAATTGAAATATATTAGTTTTAAAAGTTTTGTAAATATTTCACCTTTTGTGCATATTTAACTTTCTGTAAAGGATTACATAAAGTTTTCAACTGAAATAATTTTGACTTTCTCTTAGAGAGTATCAAAGTAGTATACTATCCAAGTAGTATACTTGAAACTTTCACAGTTTCTTTCTGAAGAAAGGGAATGGTAATTCACATTTTGTTGAACTCACCTTGCTCCTACCTGATGGTTCTATTTGGTCTCATCAGCATTTTGCAGCAGAAACTGAAGTTGGTGTTTTTATCACCAGCCCCCAGTGCTTGTTGTTATCTTGATCATGGCAGCATCCACAGTGTGCACTTACAGGCTTATGAATTGTGAGAATTTTGCTTCTCTGTGCTTGAGATCTTTGCTGTGCATTTTATAAACCTGCTGAAGGTTAAGACTCACGTTTTCTGATTTTGAAGGTAAAAGATATAGTTATTCTCAAATAATGTACACTGCTCTATCATGCAGATTGCTTCCTATGAATGCTTCCCCTTCACAAGAGGCCAGACTCAACAGCCCAAGACCTTTGGTGTGCTTGTGGCTTTGCAAGGTTAGAGAACCAATGGATGTTTGCTGGCAAGGTGTGACTTGCTCATTTGGGTCAGGCTGCAATTTGTATTGTACCCTCACATCTCTTGGTGCAATTTTCCCCAAATGACTTGCAACTGGATCTCTCATAAACCCCAACCTGGAGAAGGCAGAGATGGGGAGATGAGATGGTTCTGCAGGTTGTGCACATGCCAGCGTGCAGACAAAAGACAGAGGATGGTAAGGAAGAAAAATAAACTCTTGACGTATCTTACAGAAGCCAAACAAAAAGGTCTTTTCAGAGAAAGAAAGATTTTAGAAAACAGTAAGAAATTTTATATGCAAAAGCAAGCACTGATTTTCTTTCTTAAAAAACCCAAAAAAACTGCAGAAGCCATATTCATCATATAACTTCCTCCAGTAAGGCCAGATGCACCTTAACAAGCACTAGCAAAACACATAGTGCTCACGTAGACAAAAAATTGTGGACACTTTTTTTCTCTTTAACATGTTTTAATAGACATTGGTTTTCTACTCAGTGCAAGCTACCAAATATACTAATACCATCACATAAAAACTCAGCACTTAGATTACAAGAATTTTAAAGATGCTCTTTCTCTTTTCTTTGGCTTACTTCAGAATGTCTGATACATGGAGGAGAGAGGAGGGAAGATGCTGCAATCTCTATGTGGACATACAACAATAGCATCTCTTTAAAAACCTATAATATTCACATCCAGCAAAAGTGTCAGAATATGAAAAAGGAGATTTTTATTTGCTCTTTATAAGCCCCTCCACAATGCAAAATTTGCATCCCAGAGAAGGAAAACACTGAGAAAAGGACATTTCAGTGACTGCAATGCCAGCACAGTTAATGATGCTTTCAATTTTATCATTTTTATTTCCTCTGAAGCCTAAAGATCCACAGAAAGTAAAACACACTCATTTTCATCTTCTGATCCTCCATCTGTCCAGCAGCACTACAGCCTGTGGCCCTTGCACAAGGATGGGTCTTCCCATGCTCCAGACATGGAAATATATGCCAGTGTGGCATGGCCTTGGGTGTCCTGCCTTCCTGCCAAGCACAGCCACAGGCCACCTTCCCTTGTGACCAGGAGCACCCTGCCCCAAACAGAGTTCTCCCTCTCCATGGTTTCACCAGGGGGAATAGTGAATTTTAAAATTTTTTTTAAAATAAAATGGCATAGTTTAGTAGTGTGCATTATATGCCCTCCAGTCCATTTACTAAAATATGTTGTTTTCTAGAAATTGAAAATAGACACTATTCCCATTCATAGTTTTTTTTTAAAGTTTATGTCTAACTCAAGCCCCATTTATTACGGGAAAAAGTTTGGAGAGATCAGTGTTTTGTTTCAGCATTTTTAAAGAGAACACATAAAAGAACTTTACCTCACAAGCAGTATAAATACACATAGGCTGTTTTACAAGAAACAACCAAAAATTCTCTGCAGAGAGACTTTACCAGTAGAGGCAGAAAAGAAAAAGCCAAGCATTTTTGAGTGAAGCCACAATCTTCTATTCTTTTCATGATTGTAAGAATTACAATGGAAGTATGGCTAGAGAAAATACTAGGCAATAAAACTGACAACAAAGTTTACCACAAGGAAGTCATGAGGACTGAATATGTAGAAGTATTGTGAGATTTTCATAAGATCTCAGATTTTACATGAGAACAAGAAGCACACTGGTTGGGCTGGTGGCCAGGCTGCAGGCATAGAGTATTAGAGTCCTGAGATGATTAACAGCTAACTTTGATCACAGTGACTGAGAATTCACTTATTCAAGAAGATTAAACAGCTGAAGTTTTTATGGGTACCACAAAATTGTCAGATGGGCTTGACTGTGGAAAATGAGAACAAAAGAAGTTTGGAAAGAGGGTCTGCTGAGGAATTTCCCCATCATGACTTCTCTGCAACTTAGTAAACATGTGCAATTAATTGCTTACATGCTGGAATTAATGTTCTCCAGAATTTGAAAGTTACAAGTCTGAAGCACAAGAAGTTCATTGCAGTCCCAAACTCCTATAGGTGCTTCTGTAAGTCACCCTGTGCTATCACCTGGAGGCTGGATTTCCATCGAACATTTATTTCTCTAAAATAAATTAAAGTTTTTTGAGACCTGATTATCTTTACAAGCCTAAATAAGCTTTGCGTGTACTTACTTTATATTTTAAAAATTATTTTGGTGCATTTTAATCCTTGAAGCTTTAAAAATGTTTTTATGAACAGGCTCACACTCACTTACATTTTCTACTGCTTGTTCCAGCATGTTGCAAGCCCCTCCTTTAGTGGATAGAAACTGTGCATGTTCCTGATTACTGCAAAGAGATATATATTATCCAGCATGCTATATGACAGTGCTGACAATCTGCCTTCCAATATCTGTTTGCTTGATATACTCTTATTTTAAAGGGCAGTTTAATGATGCTCTAGAAATGCTGCTATATTCCCCATCTGCTGAATTCAATTAACACAGCAGGTGGGCAGTCAAGATATTTTGACAACTATTCTTCCATCTCAAAACTATGTAGCATTTATATTCCAAAAGGTCTGAAACACTGACATGATAATTTGTAATATCTTCAAATGCTTCTTTGTATGAGTTGAAAATTCAGACAAACCTGGTTTTGCTACAGTCCCAAAAAATCACAGTCAAAGGCAAAGCTGTGAAAACTTTCTCAGCTCAAGGCTCTGCAACTGCATGTGATGACAAGCAGTGGAGCTCCCATCAGGTCTCTGGAAATGATTACAGGGTTTTCCATGTTGTTACCATGGAAGATAGTGAAAGTGTTAAATCAGCGGGATTTGAAGGATCAAATTCTTACCATTCATAGAAAATGGAACCACAATGTCTTCCTTCTGCAGCTGATACACTTTAATACTTCCCCCATCTTGGCATCAGGTAGGCTTTTACAAGTTAAAACCAAAGATAGGTTTGCACAAACCTACCTGTCGTAGTCAAACAAGGTACACAAGTGTTACCTGAAGCACAGTTTAGAAAATACTTCTTATACAGCTTTTTGTATTCGGCAATATTATAGTCCTGTTTCTGGTGTGAGATTTCTTTGGCTTTAATTTATTCATTTAAACTTCTGTTCCTCATCTGCACTTACTTCAGCACTGTGGGACCAGATTCTGCTGCTCCAACACTACTGCTATCAGCTGAGTTACTGCTAGCGGATTAAATCTAGCTCAGTTTGAAAGAGCAAAATGTGGTGAAGTAATGAGTATATCATTGTTATGCTAATTTTGACAGTGTTTGTGTTGTACAACATCAGAGAAAAAGATGGTTCCTGCAATAAAGAACACATAATTTCAGAGTCTCAAGCTGCATCCCTTCCAGCTCATCGTCTGTTTCTAGGGTTATGCACTTTGCTTCTTGCAGGATCCTCCCACATACCTAAAACCTCCCTTACCATTTCAGTGGTTAAATAAGTTGTGAGAAGCAGGAAAGCAAGTTGCCTGTGTGCACGCTTCAAGTTGCTGTTACTGTAATGACCTTTTTTCACGCTCTTTCATCTCTAAATTTAGCTAACTACTAAAGCCAGAGTCTAGCAGACTGGGGCATACAGGAAACACTAATGCACAGACTACATATAATCACTCTCAAAAGAACAGCACAGATTACAAGACAGAGTAATTACTGTTCTGTAGCCAAATGAAGTTTATTTTATGAAACTGCACCTTTTCAACTCTAATAAACCATTAAAATCATTCACTGAAGACCGACACATGCAGCACAAAATCAAAAGTATTATTAAAGAGTTGACATCAAGAAGTGTTCACCGATTTTGAACACCTGAAAATCTGTTCATGTTAGGATTGTATTTGAACAAATGACACTGTAACTGCCAGGCACAAGTACACCTTAAATTTGAAATGTAATCTTTAAAATAGTCGCCTCAATACCATTTAATGAGAACACACTGGAGAATCATGGGAAAGAATGAAGAGTGTGAATTCAAGTATAGAGATTCAGAAATGTACTGTACAGATACTGGCACTGTTACTGAAACACAATGATGACACTATACTGAGCTTTATGAAATTGCAGAAAAGTTAGGTCATGGTAAATTCTGGTTCATTTTCAGATACAAGAAATACGGTAAACCAGGAAATATTCTATATTGTTTAGTTGAGATAAATGACAAGCAGTCTTATTCCCTGGATCACATATATACAATCTGATTGAAGTATTAATAAACTTTGTGCTTATATAAATAGTTTTAAAGTTTCAATCATCCTAGTTCTCAGAAATTATACTTGTATTCTATCCAAAAAGCTTTCCCTCTTTTTCAAGAAAACAGCACAAGCACAACCCAGAAAGTTTGTTAATTCTTTCTTTAATAAAGCGGGCTAGATGTTCTTCCAGAGTAAAGATACAAAGCTCCACGACTAAATCAATACCCGGTCAAAATATGATACTGCCTTTCTGCAGTACATACAATTGACATGACATGCAAGAGACTTTAAAGAAATAAATTACAGATGTGAGATACAGTAAAACAGTCTCAGATCAGCAATCTTAATGCTGCTTTAGTTTTTGTCAGCAATTTGCAATGCTTGTAATTTTTCTATCTGATTATTTTTATCCATGAACATTCTGAGCAGGTAATTTCCAGAGAAAAAGAATAATCTTGTATTTTAAATGACAATTTCTCTTTCAGTATATTCTTAACACAAAACAGGGTGATGATTTGACATTTTATCTAACTTACAAGTTTCTAACTTAATGAATATATTAAAATACTTTTAACTATCTCTGCACTATGATCAAATATCAGAGTCAACATATTTGAGATGTGGAAGGACATGGTACAACCAAAGCAGATTCATTTACTGGAGTTACTCTGATCTTATTTGTATAATTATCTCTCTGCTTTTGAAGATTTTTATCATATCCCATGGCATGATACGCATTCAGCTCATTGGTATTCACTGATTCTTCTTAGAAACTCCCCAAGTCTTTATATACTTTTACTACTGTTTTAAAATATGCAATATTAAAGATACAACTAATTTACAAAAATAAAAAACCTGTACAAATCACACTCTTCCATTGGCAATGAGACTGTTCAAGAAAATAGCAATGTGATCCCTGAAACAACCCACTAGAATAGAAATCAAAAGACTGATGCTTAAAAAAACAAAAAAGAAGTAAAAACATTTTCTCCTGCCAAGCTGCTGGAATCTTTGAAGGTTTATGTATCACAGAATATAAAACTTTTCTCTCTGTCCCCAGAATATTTCTTTCCTCTTTCAACAGCCACCCTCTGCTGATGGCACCACAAGCCTTGCCGTATAAGTTAAGGCTAGAAAAGCTTGAAAGACCTAAATAAATCAACCAGCCACCCAATCCCCTGGCATTCATGCAAACTCAGGATAACAAAATAAACTGGAGACAGGCATGCACGCTGAATTTCAAAGTGATTTTTTATGAAGCTTAAAATTAAACCAAAATAAACACCTCTCCAAAATGTTATGCATTTAAGATCTTTCATTGAAATAGTCATCTGACTGTTCGCATCACTCTGTTGCAGAGGTGTGATGCTATGCCTGCTCATAACATTCTATTATTTTAACATTTTACAAGGCACAAATAATCTCTGAAGAACTATATGGTGGCTTTTGAACATGTTAGGATGGCAGCTACCATGTAATTACATGATAATTCAGTTCAGTCACCGACACAGACCTTGTAAAATCTAAGACCAGCAAATTACATGTCACCTCATCTTTGGGATACGGTACTTCATTTACAATTACAGACTAAGCAGCAAATAACTACAACTTCATAACTTTGAACAAACACAAGCTTTGCCATGCAAATAGGAAGTTGTTGCATGGTATGATATATATGCATTTTAAAAGCAAATAATGCTTTTTTTTGCTGCTGTGACAGAGTGACATACCGACATTCCTTCCTCAAGCTAACTCTGTGTAGGTCTTGCAAGAGGAGCAGTTTACTCACCACCAGTTTTGTTTTGTGAATTCCAACAGAGGTTAAAGGGCTCAGAGAGTACAGAAAGCCCCCCTTATCTACTTGAAAAAAGCTGTTATTAAATGGACTGTGGACTTGATGTGAAAGAAATACACTTTTCCATAGAAAAACAAGTAACAGAGTTAATTAGAAACTTTCTGTTGGTTAACGCTGCTGCACCATTATGTTTCTCTTGGTTAAGAATATGGAAATCATATAGGAATATATGTAAACAGAGTCTATAGAAGATAATAGCAATCACACATAAAGTGCTTTTAATTATGAACATTTCATTTCACTTTGCAACCTTCCCTGGTAAGTTATCATACTCGAGCTAGCTTTAGTTCAACCAGCTCAGGTCTACATTATGAAACACTGTTATTTCCCTTGAACCTACTGTTCTAACTGTGGTAGTCTGAGTAAAATTAAAAAAAACATGCCAGGGGAAGTAAAAATAGACAAAGATAAAGAGGGAAAGAGATGAACTTGGAACTCAAGGGGAAAAAGTAGACAAAGGCAAATAAGTCTCTGTTGTGTAGGTCCCCATTCTCAAGGAGTTTGTCACGTCTCCTGTAAGCACTGAGGAACAACTACACAAACCTCTGCTCTGAACACGCCTCAGGCTATTGCCGGATGAAAAGAAAGAAACTAGGATTCCTCAAGGGAGAACAAACTTCCTACCAGGATGATGCTTTTAATCTTTTTGATACTCATTCCCTACTTCTCTAATCACAGTCTCTGAAGAAACAGTACCCTTTGCTACACAGAAAACCCAGTCAAGCATATTTTGTAAAAGGATAATATTAAACCTAGCCTGTCTTTGCTGCTTCAGGTCTGATGCCAAGTACCCACACATTTCCATTATGGTACCTAGCATATACTATTCTATGTTTTGGGAAAGCAAGAGTTCTATAGTAACAAAGCTCCTAAGTAAGGTAACAGCATAATAATAATAACTGTATATTAGAACTGGGTTTTTCTGGGTCTTTATTTAAGGCAGTTATTAAAATGTATATATTACTTTTTAAAAGTAGCAAATTTATGTTGTTTGTTTCTTTGTTTGTTTGCCTTTTTATTTTAATTTAGGCTTTTGGCAGCTGAAATGGGTTACCTTTATCTATTTCCTGTCCTTGTCATCCAAAGAACTATCCAGCCCGTGGAATCACAGAAATTAGAGCTGATTTGTAATGACAGACTTCCCAAACTCTCCCAGCCTGTTTCTTTAGATGTCCAGTGGGCTGACAATAGCAAAGTCAGAATCTTTGCTGTTATTACTACTGTTGTCATCAGGGCTGGAGCTCAGATTGCTGGAGGAGGCTGAAATAGAACCCATCAGAGGGTCAGAAAATATCAAAGAAGAACGAGACGGAGCTTCTGGCTTCACCGCTGCCTCCTTGTGTGCCTGAAGGGCCTGCACCGGCTCTTGAACAGCACTTTTGCTTCTTTCCTCTTCTTTGGAAACCATAATATAGTCATCAGCACTCTTGCTCTCACTAGTGCTCGAATCAGTCGTACTCTGTGAAACAATGTCAGAGAAAGGACTTAAAGTGAGCACCAGTGTTACCACATAACAAGGCTTATGAAGCATATAAGGCATATAGGAATGGGACAAAGGAATAATTATTATCCAAAAGTGGCAATGACTAAATAAAGTTAAAAATAAAGTGGATATTAACTTTGGATAACATCATTTGTTATTTCACAGAATCACAGAATATTTTGAGCTGGACAGGACCCACAAGAATCATCAAGCCCAGCTGTTAAGTGAATGGCCCATACAGGGATCAAACCCACAACCTTGTCATATTAGCACCATGCTCTGATAAACTGAGCTAATTTAAAAAAGCATAAAATGTAACACTCTAAAAATACAATTTTTGGTCTAACAGTCTTACATGTCTCATCATCATACTGCATCCACATAGTGACCACAGTAGCCAAGCATCCAACACATACATTACAGCTGTGAAGATTTTCAGTAATTACAGTGGGTTTCTGCAGTATTTAGTGAAGTGGTTTTGAGAATTTTTTGCTGGTTTGCCTGTACAATAGCATTTTGGAGCTTGTCAGGAAAATGGTTTGATAAAAAATTTCCTAGTAAAACCCGGACTTGTGAAATCTGAACCACTCACAGACCTGGTTTAGTGTGCGCCAGTTTAGGTTCAAACAATCAGGGCTGCCAGAGCTTCCAGGGTTAGTGTTGTTGACTATTTCCTAAGTCTTCCAGAAAATGAGGGTCTGGGAGTCCCAATGCTGTCTGGTTACACCCTGGGAAATGCGTGTCCCTGAGCACTTAGATAGTGGCTCAAGACCATGCATCAGTGCATCAGAAAACTCTATGAAGTCTCAATCTTATATTCCATTATACTAGCCACACTCGGAATCACAGCTTTTCCAGTCAGAGCTATATGTAATTAGAAAGGGAGGCTGCCCTACACAGCAGAGTGTGATTTCGCACTTGTTGACAACTGGCAGCCTTTTAGCTTGGTTGCAACCCAAATGGACAACACAGTTTCCTTCTGCAAGAGCTGCATTCAGCTCCTGCAGTGCTGAATTCTAGTGCTATGTTCCTCTGGCAAGAACATGACTGCCTTCTTGGTTGCTTCCACACAGGTCTCTTTCAGAGTAATAATGCAACCTGCCAAACAGCCTGTAGGTACAAGCATTGTGAAGTGGTGTGATGCCAAAACCAATATATTTGATTACATGAATGCAAGTCTGAGAAAAAGGAGAAGTAGAGGGAAATGTGTATGTCCACATTTGTGGCAATACAAGCCCTTCAGCTGTGACCCCTTCCAAAAAAAAAAAAAAAAAAAAAAGGAACAATCTGAATGAGATAAAGGTGAACCTATGTAGTATGGTATATAAAATCAGAGTATCAAAAGCATCAGCAAGCCACAAGTGCAGTTACAGAATCCATGGTTGCCAGCAAAATTTATTTCGAAGAATTTCTTATTACAAATGAAAATTATTTTCTTGTTTTGAGTACTGATCAAAGATCAAAATGTTCTTGAAATGATACTGTAGAGTAGCTCAGGAAGCAAAACTCACCTGTGATTAAAAATGGCTGTAAGATGAAATGAGGGAGCTGGAAGTCTTTGACTGTCGTTTACATAGTCATTAAAAATTGTTAGAAGTCACAGTCAAGACAAATATCAGCTGAGTGGGAGAATATATTAAAATACAGAATTGTACCCAAATTTATATTAATAAGAATTCAAAGATCTCCCTTTCTAGTAGATTTAGAAATATCTTGTTCTCATAATTTATAATTTTTGTGTGTTATCTACAAGTATGCAGGTATAATAATATTATATATTACTACAGGTTTAATAACATATAATATTCTGTTTTGTAGTGAACTAATCTAAATACTTTATAATTCAAGTGGAAGTATCTTGAGTTCAGAGCATTGGTTAAAATTTTACCTGGCCCAATGTAAGACAGTTGTCATACTGATAGAAATTGACATTATTATTTTTGATAGTAACTCTTTTTTCACAGAAGACTTAATAAAACCCACACAAAACTCAACAGATTGGTTTCAGAAAGATCAACGACTAGCCTTTTTTGAGTGTTATCAAAATTGATCTCCAACCCTCCTGATACATGCAGAACCAGAGTAGTTCAAATGTCAAAACCTTCAAGCAGTTTCCATGAAGTTAAAACCACGAAGTTGTGTATTACAAGGAGAGATACTTGACTGTTGAAACTTCTGAGCTGAGACATAATTTGTTAGCAATTAGCCTTTTGCTTTCATCTTGTCTGTTTGAAATGCTGTCTCTATGAGCTGTCAGTGAGTCAGCTGCCAGCTCCAGGGGGCTGAGGACACAGGCAGCACACAACTGTGGCTCTGCTCCATCAACACAGAATCTCAGAATAGTTTGGGTTGGAAGGACCTTTAAAGGTCACACAGTCCAACTCCCACAGCGAGGCACAGGGATATCTTCAACTAGACCAGGTTGCTAAGAGCCCTGTTCAACTGGACCACCAGTGTTTCCAGGGATGGGGCACCCACCACCTCTCTGGGAAACCTGTTCCAGTGTCTCACACTGTCCTCATAAAAAAAAAAATTCTTCCTTAGATCTAATCTAAAATTAACCCTCTTTTAGTTCAAAACCATTGCCCCTTGTCTATTGCAACAGGCCCTGTTAAGAAATTAGTTTCCATCTCTCTTTTAAGCCCCCTTTCAGTACGGAACAGCCACAATTAGGTCTTCCTGGAACCTTCTCTTCTCCAGGCTGAAAATCACCAACTCTCTCAGCCTGCCTTCATAGGACAGGGCTCCTTTCCAGTTCTCTAATTGTCTTTGTCACGCTGCTCTGGACTTGCTCCAAGGTCCGTGTCCTTTCTGTGCTGAGGACCCCAGAGCTGGATGCAGTGCTCCAGGTGGGGTCTCACCAGCGGGGAGAAGAGGGGCAGAACCACCACCCTGACCTGCTGGCCACACTGCTTTGGATGCAGCCCGGGATACAGCCGGATTTCTGGGCTTGAGTGCACATTTGGGAAATGTCCAGCCTCGCATCCACCAGTATTCCTGAGTCCTTCTCAAGCAGGGCTGTTCTCAATACCTAATCCTCCAGCCTGTATTAATACTTTTTTGGGAGCTCTAAATGCCATAGTCAAAATTTCAGCACTTTGTTCCCACCCCCCCACTCTGTACAACGGAAATATATATTCCTCTAAAGAACCACTGCTACATAACTCAGCTGGCCTCTTTCCACACTTCCATTTAAAAGCTCTCAGGCAATGCAGTACAGTCTCATTTTTCAAAATTATACACTTTATTATTCCAAGCTATCAAGAATCCTTTATTTCAGCCCTCACACCTCCACCTTGCGTAGGGTGACACAGATCTTATTTAGTGAAACACTCGCCCAGCAAGATCAGTATTTTTGTCTCTGGCACTCCCCAGTTTCCTAAATTCTGCTTTCAAGAGTGTGCTCTAGTGCAGTTGAAAAAGCATCCTGCTCTTTAATAAAGGAAAGAAAACTACTCATCCCGATTTCTTCTTGTTACTGTTGAGCTTCCCAACAGTGCTCTTCATGCCACCCACACTTTTTGGTTTGATTAAGGAGACCTATAACTCACTGGAGGTAACAGAGAAGCAGCGAAGCAGAGATATTGACACCAAATCCTAAAAAAGGGCTTCCTGTAAATGTTTGCCTATCCCTAGCATACACTGGTATTTTGGAACTGATATTTCCAGAGGTAAAATACCTCCTTCCTTTTTCTTTTGCCTGTTTCTGTTTCAGGAAACTCATGCTGACGTGAAGCATGTTTTCTCCCATCTGCTGCCACTACTGAATAAATGAAAAATGACAGAATTACACTTCCAGTAGCTTTGAAAGTTAACAACCTTACGCCCGTTGCCATATGGCTTCTCCAAACAATTTTTCCTGATGAATATCAGCTACTAGGACCAGGCTTATTTCATTTGCCTTCACACTGTGAATGAGTTAAAACTAACTGCAAAGATACAATTCAGGAAAGCTTAGAAGAACAGCAGCTCATTTTGCCTCCTTCTTTGAACAGATATAAAGGCAAGATAATGTGTTAATTATCATTCATTATTTAGCAACAGAAGCCTTCTGTTTGTCAACTGCATGCTGCTACCAAAGCCAAACATTCCAAAAAATGCTTGATTTCTTTTAGCCTTTATCTTAATTTTTTTTTTTGCATTTTTAATTTTGCAGCTTTCCTTTCTAAAGAAAGGCTATATCCTTATCCTCATTTTGCAGAAAGGGATTTTGAGACAGAAAAGAGGAAGAACACTTTTAAAAAAAGCTAAAATGATAAATAATTTATACTTATATAACAACCAAGCACAAAAGACCAGATTTTAATCTCAATTACGGAATAGCTACACCTGTAACTGTACCAGCTGTCCTAAAAAATAACCCTATAACTCCAGCAAAGAACAATCTCCACAGTACAAATCACACCAAATAGAATTACAGGCATTACCAAAGTCACACAAAATGCAAATAGAGTAGAAATTTATTTAGCAAGAAATGCATTAAAATGCCTAGAAGTGTATTTTTAACCCCCTGCAGCTCTCAGTAAGTACTCTCAGCATGACCCAGGGCACCACTGCAGCCTCTGTTCTTCAGCAGAGCTAAAAACCTGGGCTGTGGCCTGGTTTGAACCTATCAATTAACAGTCTAATATCACAGTTCACTATTCCACAGTGTTATTTTCCTGTGTTTTATTAAAAGGGGTCCAAACCCCTTTTTCTTTGTTTTTATGCATGGTGGTTAAAAATTAAGAGCTTGGAAACAGCACAGACTAACTAGGGGGTAGTTAGACAGACAGACAAACTATCTGTAATTAACTAACTAAGGATACTACCAGTCATCCTGGAGTGCCATTTCTAACACTAATCTTTTTCTTGCTGTCAAAGGTGCTGTTGCTCATTATCATAATTGGGATTTCCAGAAGATAAAAGGACAGGAGGCTAATCTATATGAATGTACTGCACCTCCAAACGTAAACCATGCAGTGCTAATGCCTCATTAATGCTCTGCAGCAGCTCATCTTGTACAACCTCTACTCACGTTGCTCATAGTTGACTTATGAGCAGCCTTGAAAGTGTGGGAGCCATGGATATCACTCAGTTCCTGGGGCTGGATGTATATACCCTGACTACACACTGGGATAAGCCCAGACGTCATTGTACATCTCACCCTGAAAATCTGCACTGGAGAGAAATCTGTGCAGACCAGGCTTCACTTGCTCCACCCTCAATACTGGAAGAGTCCCAGCGTGTCCATGATACGTGGTTTAGATCAGCCTCTGAGTGAGGGCTTCTCCAGCATCCCTAGGGTCTGCATGCACACCCAAAATGACCCTGTGTCATTATTTGAAAATGAATAAATATTTCCTGTAGCTCCTAAGTAAACTTATCAAAAGTGAACTGACTGCAGACTCAGTTAGACTTTGAGGTGATAGTGCTGCCACTGATTTATGAGTGCAAGTATCAGCAGCAGGGTGGCAGACTTAATAGAACTCCAACATAGAAATGAGCAGGCACAAAAGCACTTATTTTTAAGATCATGTTTGGGTTGGACTGAGTCAGACAAGAGAGGGCCCTTTGTCTATGAACTTGTCCTATGACTGTATGCTTTGTATGAGAAAACATTGTTTACAGATTCAAGGAGAAAGTCAATACAATGAAGTAGAAGGTAAAAGCAACCTCCTTGCTATTTCCTTTTTGGCACTGGGCATGAATACACTGCAATGCAGTTAATCAGCTCTTACATAATGGGATCCTGGAGGACAAGGACAATGAGAATAATCATGTGGGAACATTTGGCATGGGAACATTTACCTGCAGTTTTTACATTTTTTGTAGGAAAATAATCTGTGATTCTGTGGTTGAACAGTGTGAAAGAACTGCCCCTAAACACTGCCTAACATGTAGACTTAAATATCTCTATGTGGAGCATATGGCTACAATAAAAATAATTGATCAGACAGTAGGACAGTAGCTAGAGATACACTTTTAACTCAGCCTCCATATGGACAATGAATGCTGGTGTGTCCCACGTAATGTCTGAACATGCTGGAGGAAGCCTCCAGAAAATGGAAGGCCATCAATGGCCTGCTTGAAATGTATTTATTTTACCTGTTGTCCTGAGATGAACTGTTGCTTTGTCAAGACAGGTCCCTTTAGGACATCACCTGTCCCCTTGTTCTGATTGTTGGAACAGTAATGATCATCAGCAATAGTAATTTGCTCATTTTCTTCAGCTTCCAGCTGGCTCTGGTTGAAACGCAATGAACCTTTCAGGATATCCTTGATCTGTTGTTGAATAGCAAGGGGAAAGGATGTAAGTTAAAAATTGGGAGGAATTCTACATTTTCTAAATCTCTGTACAGATTGCTTTCTACACCATTTCCCCAAAATATTTGCTTTGAAAAGACAGGAAGCAAGTCAATACTCATACCTATAATGGTTAAATATATAAATAAAAGTGAAATGTGTTTTTTATTGGAGTCTGAAAAACAACTATCCAGGAAATCTAAAGAGAATAAAATTCTCTTTAAGATTATTCCCTGCCTCATTACAGGTTTAACATATGTCACGGTAGGGAGCAGAGGGCAGTATAATCAGAGCTACAGATGCTCAGCAGCATTCTCATTTTATGTATGTAGTATTTTTTTCTTTAATTCAAAGATGTTCAAGTGTTGTCGCAATGAAATAATGGGAACACAGGCATAGTTGATGTCTAGCAAGTATATTTTGCATTAATAGAAATGATAGTGTGGCTTAAGTCCAGCACCAGCACTTCTTTAGTTTTGATTTGAGGCCTCCAAAAGTTCCACAGGAGCAAATACTGTGCAAGTTGTTTGGACTCTTTATAGCTGAGTTTTATTGTTACAAATAAAAATACACCACAAGGTTTGATGCACCAGTAAAACAGCTACAAGAAAAAATAGCAGTACACAAAAAGAATAAAATAGAAAAAAAGGAGAAAGGATTAATAGCTCTGAAGGGCACAAGAAGGTTAAGCTAAGCAACAGTAATACCTGCTTCAAACCAGCCAAGGAAACCAGAATTTCATCTTCTTTTTCCAAGCGTTCTTGCAAAATGACTTCCTGAATATTTCCTGTAACATCAAAAGAAAAAAAAGATTTTTTCTTTTGAAAAAAAAAAAAGAGAGAAAACATCCTAAATAAACTCTAATGTGCTGTTACCTACTGCTGACTGATGCTTTCAAAACAAACTTCTGTGACCTGCAAACACAATTCCATATCCAAATGTAGAAATTGGCAACCTTATTATCTGCAGTGGTGAAGCCAGCCTGAGCCTGGCACTGCAGCCAGGAAGCCTCCAGCAATGCTCTGCTCCTGCAGGACTTCTATTGCCCCTGTGTACCAAGGAACTTGGGCTACTACTGGCCCCTAGAAGACCACACCAGCCTATGTGTTACATACAGTTTTGAACTTGAAAATGCTTTGGAAAGCATTCAAAAACAGTTAGAAAAATCTGCTGCATCTCACAGAAAGATTTAGGTAGAAGCACAGCAATCTTCATCTTGATCCCATGGCCACTGCAGATACTAGAATATTCTTCTTTACAGAAGGACTACAAAAAGTTTAGTTCCCTCTCTATTTTCTTCTTCTAGGTAAAAGACCCAGGGCCAAACAAAACTTATTTGACAGGAGCAGTGCAGTACCAACACTTCAGGAGACTCTTGCCTTCCATATCCACAGCATGATCCTTCAAGGATGCATTTCACTACCCTGGTACAGAGTGCTTGCAGGAAGACAATCCCAGGCCATGCCACACTCCAACACAGTCCAGAGAAACTACAACTCCAATAACTCTGCAGACTCAGTTCATTCTCTGGCCTCCCAGCTCCTACTTTCCTCCCTTTAAGAAAACAGCAAAGATTCCTAGAGACAGATGGGCAGAACAATATCTGTCAACTGAAAATGACAGGATACTCCTTTGTGCCACTCCTGTCTTACATACACAGACTAAGCCCAAATACCTCAGTGACACTCATTTAGAAAGAATGCTTTGCTGCCCATGAGTATCTGTATCCCAGGTACTTCACAATTAGAGCTTTGTACCATTAATCCACACCTGGATGGCATTTGTTTGTTTTTAACAACGTCCTGCATGTTCAGGGCCCAAATCAGTGAAAAGCCAGAACTGCTGTTAACAGATGATCCTGACAAGGACAAATATGATGACAGTGCCAACTCTGACACAATATGAAGCTTCAAGTAAAAGCATTGAGTAATTTGGTATGAGGTTTGTGTTTACAGAATAAATAGCAAAATAATGAGATGTGGGAGACAGGACAAGAAGAAAGATTAGAAGTGGAGAGGTAGATTTAAAACTTGTGTATAAACACAAGTTTGAAATTGAGTCGGGGCCAGAAATCAGTAATTGGTATAAAGGAGGAATGGAATGGACAAAGAGGAGAAAGGATCCACACCTCAGTACTAAATGAACTGCTAAAAAGCAATATGAGATGTATAAGGAATCAGAGGCTGGAGCCATAAAAAGCAATAGCTGACAAAAGTCAAGGTGACGTGATCAAGGTCAAGAGCATCAGTGAAGGTACCGTCATAACTCAGCTTTGCATAAGCAGCCTGCCTGAACAAGGAGATCTGTGCTCAAGTTATTTACCACACATTATTTACTATACTACAGTGGCAATGTCCTGCAGCAATGTTGTAACGTTGTCAAATTGTTGTACAATTGAACAATTTTACATGAGAAAGACACTGAATTTTGAAGGCCAGAAATAATAAAAACCAGATCTTTATGCAAATATGTAGCATCGAATTGAGAAAATCCATAATTATTGCAACATTTTACTTGCTTTTTTATTTTAGATTTAAATTGTCTAGTCCCTCAATTTGGTAAGTAAAATACATTAATATTTATTTGTAAAAGAATAACTTATATTCTGTTTTCCACTGTTTCAAAGAATGCATGATTTCCTTCTTTTAAAAGGTTAAGAATTTGAAACATCAGAAGTCCAAAGCCTTCATAGGCAGGACAGCCATGCTTGACCACAGCCTGAATCACTGAATTCAACTGTCTTTTCCATTTCTCAGCATTAGAAAGAAAAGTATTCCATAGTGTGTGATCCCCACATAAATTAACCTATACATTTAAAAATAACTCAAAGCAAACCTCCAACTTGCTGAAGACTAAATGAAGGAAATCTAAAAAATTGTGACAACAAAAGCAAGTGAACAAAAGCCGAAAGGTATTCCACATGATGTGGAAATACACTACTATTATTACTGTTCTTTAGAGATGTTTTGTAAGTCAGTATTTTAAAAAACGTGAAAAAGAATCTATCATCACTATAAAACCCAGCTGTAATCGGGTTTGATGAGCCAGTACATTGAGAAATTTCTAAAAAACTTATGAATGGAATATGATAGTTACCCAGCAGTAAAAATTAATAGAAGTGTTTGTATCATCACATATTTAATTTAGCAAGATGAATGCCAGATTTTAATATTAGTTTCAGAGGAAAAAAGATTAGGAGCAAAAAGGTAGGAAATACAGCCAATAAGTATGCCAACTGAGGCATAAAGGCATAAATTAGGATGTCCTTCTGTAGTGCAATGAAACAGAAGGAAGGTAGAATTCCTTGTGGAATTGGCAATGAATCCTTTTCTTAAATATGTCCTTGAACTGCATATGGCTTCTAATCTGCTGCTCTCATCTCTTTTGAATGCAGCTTTTTAACTTTCGAATAAGTGGAAACCAAATTTACCAGCACTCATTCTTCTTCTCTGGCTAATGAGTAGGGAGGAATTAAAAAAAAAAAATCCTTAGATGAGTGAAGCATATAGGCAATGTGATTTTGCATGAGTACCTCCTTGATCACTTCCTTCTGCTGGGACCACCCTTTGAAATCCAGTGGACTGGGAAGAGAGGCAGGAAGAAGAGGAGGTATGGCAGGAAAGTTGGTATGTGCTCTGCAGCTTCTCTCCCGTGAATAGCTGTGCCAGGACGCAGCATCCTCATTGGGGGGACCCTCATCTAAGCTTTTTCCCACTGCTGGGGGGACATCACAGGGCAGTCAGTTGTTGAGATGAAGCAGGAAAATAAGCTCTCAAGTGCAGACAAAAGCTTATTTTACCTTTCTGTATCTCAAAAGATACCCTTGCAACTAGAAATACTTTAAAAGATACAATTTCAAGAGTGCTAGGAAGCATATTTGATATGACATTACTCAGCTGAAGGACTTTTACTTTAAGCTGAGATGTATAATTTAATTATTCTTCCTTCATAGGAGATGTTACTGTACTTTGAGAGAAGTGCTTCATGTATATGAATGAATTGGCCACATATTGATTTTTTTCCTTATCCGCTGCTCTTTATCAGTACCTCAAAGCTGTTTTTTTTTTTTTTTTTAATAAAAAAAGTAACTATCTTTAAAAAACCCTGCAGATGTCCATTTGGAAGTGAAAACACTTTCCTACCTTAAAAAAACCCCCTACTGATACAATGAATCAAAAGAACCAATTATGTTATTTCTGTATTATCCAAAACTGAGTCCAGTTTGATTTTGTGCTATTAATATCCATCTATTGGGATAGCTGTTGCTATTCAAAAGTTATCAAAATCCTATTGTACATAGAAAACTAAGGTTATTAAGGTGAAATATCCTGACTGCCTAGTTTGTTTTTTTCTTTCTTTCTTTCAAGATTTCATTTAGCTGATGCCAAACGTTTTCTGCAGAAAAAGACAGCATTTCTTTATTCAATGAAGTTCTTGGTAGAGGAAAACAAGAAGTGAATTTTGCAGCTTCTCACCTGGTGATCAGAGCACTGCTGTGAGATGTACAAGATACCAGACTGTCATTACAAGACTCTGGATTTGTTTCCAGAGTCTGACTACCACAAAATAAACTGTCATACCCTGACTGTGATCCTGACTAAGCCTCAGAAATACTGGAGTTGTTAAATCAGTTGTTCTCTTCAGAGGTCAACAACATTATCCACTTTGATGGATGCCCTCAAACCAGATTCACATCTCAAAGGATGCCTTTTGTATAATGGATTAGAATTAATTTTGGGTGCTTGTTCTAAATGAGCAGACTCATTTAAATCTGATAGATACTAGATCAGTAAATCAATAATTACTTCTCGAGTGGGACTGTGATCAGCTGCCTTGATATACTTTAAATCCAACTACAGCTACAGAGCAGGAACATGCAAATGATTGCATTCATGTTCTTTTTTAAAAAATATGGAGAAATACTGTAGCAGGTAGTGAGTTTGTTAGCAACAGTTGAAACAGCTAAAAATAAGGATGAAATATATTTTTCATTTCTTGCTCCTACAGTTATGGCAAATTGTGAATCACTTTACATTCACATTCACTGTAGAAGTAATTTTTTAAAAAAATCAGGATTTCTATTTCCTTCCCCTAATTTAATTGCTAAATTTTAAACTGAAGACATGCTATCTATAGTGACAAAAGCAGCTTCTGGCAGGAAAATTAGAGAAAGCTTATGCTCTCTGACGATCGAAATGCTCCATATTGCATGATGGTGTGAGCAGTCACTGCTGAGTTCCCAGGCCAGGGAAAGGGGCTATTCAAAACATTCTTCTCTGAATGTGGAAAAGCTGTTAGGCTTGGCATAATTATTTTAGAGGCTTATTAAATTAAGTAACTTTCACTGAAAATTTTGTTTGCATTCAATACAGATTTTTCAAGAAACCCAACCGGAGCTGCACTAAATGAATGGCAAAACTTGTCTGCTGTAGACAAGGTACCCTCAGGCATCTCTTCATGCCCATCCATCCAGAAGACAAATCTGCACCTCTTCCCTTCCACCGAGGAGGTGGGAGACAAACACCCTGCCAGATGAAGGCACAAAACAAACTTGACATAAAATCAGATGGAAGCGGAGAAAACCAAACTTCTCTGCGGTTCTTTTTCTCTTGCACTGCTGCTTTCGGAGTGCATCTCCCTCCTAATGATTTCTATTTTAAGCTGGTCTCCATGGGGCCTTTCCAGGAAGATGACTCCTGCTGAGAGGAGCTAACTTGAAATAGCTGCAAGCTGTATTACGAATGCTGCTTTTCTACTACTAGCTCCTGATCAATGACTTGTGAACAAGCAACACTGCCAGAGTCATATTACATCGACTTTTTTCACCCTTGTTTTCACTACTGAGAAGAGAGCTCAAACTCAGAATGCAAAAGTACCTTCTCACTTCCATCGTAGGCAGGAGGAAGGAGAGAACTGAGGGTATTACTATACCTCTTAATTTTTCCAAAAGAGGAAAGCCAAAAAATCCCAGTGTTCAAGGCACAGCCAAGTCTCCAGACTCATATTCCAGCACTTTTTTATGATTGTCTTTAAAACATGATTGTCTTTATGAAATCAGGGTTCACAGAAAAAGTTTCCAACAATCCCTGCACACTATACTGGTGATAGCAAGAACTGCCTTTTCAAGAACATTAAGGGGCTAGACGGACAGTCTGGGATTCTAGCCTCATAATCAATCTTTCTCTTTTTTCACAACAAATACTGCTTTCCTACCTGAACTTGGTCTGATGAGCACAAAAATGAACTCTAGACCTTAACACTGATTTGTGGCGTTTCTAGAAAGACTGTTGTATGACATAGTGATATTGCTGTTTAATAAAGCAACTCAGGATGTTTCCAACTACTATATTTTCCTTCCAGCATTAAAAATACAAATGAGAGGAGTTAAATTCCCTTCTAAAACAATAGTGTTTGTGATCTAAGTGTTGATGAAGGCAACACTGCTAAGTAGCTTAACTTTCATTTACCTGTCTCACAGTGAATGCCAACACTTACAGTAACAATTACACACTATATTGAAAACATCACTTAGCAACATTTGAGTCTTAAAGAACTTAAAGATCCTAAAAATCTGAAGTATGAAATTATCTGTGAAACACTGCATTCTTTAAAACATCTGTTTGAATATAAATGATGTTGATGTTGAACAGTGTTGAATGTAAGTGATGTATTTATACTTCTGATTCATGTGTCGTGCAGAGCACCAATACTTTATCAATATTGAAAGTGTGGTAATGCTTGTGACATCAGAGAAATAGTAGTAAAAAGTCACCAATCATCAACTCATAGAAAGACACAGAACTGCAGATGTACAAAGAAGGAGGTTGGGTGGGTCATAAAGTAATTTTCACCATCCCTTGCTCAAAGACATAATCAATTCTTAGCTGTGAACTTGAATTTACACGCACTAAGCAGATTATGCTTAACATATACCTTACATCTGTATATTTATGAAAATAAAAGGGAAACTAACAATTTAGTCATACAGCAATTTGGCTTCTGCTAAAGTTTTATTCCCTTAAAGCTGGAACTGGAAGAGAAACCACTGCCTAAGAGATGCTGGAAAGGAAAGTCCACAGCTGCACTTTTAGGACTGGCACAGTTGGCTTGCTCTGAGTTGGACCAGTTGTTTCTGACCTTAAGAGCTACCCTAAAGTGACAAAAAGGTGGTTAAAATTCATGGAACATGAAGAAGTACACTTTTATTCTTTATATATATAAATATATATATATATATAGAATATATGTATCTGTAAAATGACCAGAAGTGACAGTCTGAAAGAAAGTCTGTAAAACAAATACTTGTTGTACACTACGCTATACAACAAATACTTGTTTCCCAGTAAATATTCCTACATTTGATTTAATAAATTTGCTAATGTTCTTTCTTTATATGCTGTTTTAATAGGTTATTTTACATCATTATTCCTAACCAAATACAGCAATCCCTTAGACTCAAGGGCCTGTGTTTGATGTGGCCTTTTTTACTGATAGCATTTCTAATCACACTGGATTTTTAAACCATGGGTTATTTTATTTATGTCTCAAGCATAAGAGAACTCATTTAATGCATTTACTTCCTCAACAAATGCTGAAGTATTTCATTTCAGCATAGGGCAGCAAAATAATTTCCATTTCATTTTGTCCTTACAAAAATGTCATAACCTTTCATCTCATCATGACACATAAAACAAGAATTCAGTACTATCTTGCATACATCTAACAAGCACAGTGTCCAGATATATATTGGGCAGTATATCAGTCCCTAAATACTGAGCATTAAATCAACTTTCTCCTCTCCTTTCCCTACTGTAAATGATCCTTATAATAAAATGGATCCTTATAACAATTGCACTGCCTGTTAAAAGAGGGAGGAATGAAATCAGTCTAATTAAACCTTTAAAGGTACTATTTCACACAACAACTAAAATTATACTAGCAGCAATATCCTGTAAGTTTTTATTTCTTTGTTTTTATATTTTTTCTTCCTTGCTCATGGTGCTTGCAATAATCACAGTGAAAAGGTGGCTTTGAACTGTTTTTAATAAGTCTGCCAAATAATATTTGTCTGGGAGATATATTTGTCAGGAAGTGCTAGTGATTATACAAGTGCCATCATTGCTTGCTTTTTGTGGCAGGGATGTCCTGTGATACCATCCAAAGAACTCTCAAAAGATTGGTTTTCATTTTTCTTCTTACCATGATGCCATAACTCCTGGGCATTTTGTAAATAAATACAGTTTTTTACAGCCTACCTATGAAAGCTGAGAGCTGACATGCCATTCCAAAGGCAGGATGCTGGCAGTGTTTAAAAGAATGGGAGATGAAAACTTCACTTTTCCATATCCCTTCCATAATCCACAATGGAGGGGTGGAGAGGTACTGGAATACTGGTGAAGGACATAGTAACACATTACAGATAGCAGTAGTGAAATTGGAAAATGCACCACAAGGAAAAGCCAACAGTCCTGTATGGGTAGCTCAAAGAAGGTTTTATTTGCTTTGGGTTAGTGAAGCCATGATGCTTAAGCATAAACTTGCTAGATGTGGGTCAGAGCAAAGAGGTTTTTGTGATGTTGCTTCCAAGACAAGAAGTGATTTAAAAACCTGGGTATCGAGAAACATATTTCTGAGACCCACCTGAATCTCCCTCTGGCAGTGGTTCAAGTTAAGCAGTAACAATATGAAGGTGAAATTAATAAAACCAGGCAGACTTATGTTTCCTCTGTATAATAGGGTACCTTTGCACATATTTCTAGGGCATTGTGCAGAATCCTGTGAGCTAACTCTGCAGAACTTGTATGAATCCTCAGGGCTTATTAGCTGAGGCTCTGTGCAGCAAATTCAGAAGCTAAATTGCTTCTGAATCTCAGCTAGCTGGGGAAGCAACCTTCTACATTTACATAGTGCTGCCCTTAAGCAAAAGCAAGTGGGAAATGACCACAGTTTCTCTACTTTTATAAGCTGATAAATTGCCCATCAAAAAAATAGTTTCTATATAAAGATCTCCATATCCAAGTTAATACTGAACCAATGTTCCTTTAAATTGCTTCTCATGAGAAGGA
Source organism: Trochalopteron elliotii (assembly GCA_024734555.1). Classification (NCBI taxonomy): domain Eukaryota; kingdom Metazoa; phylum Chordata; class Aves; order Passeriformes; family Leiothrichidae; genus Trochalopteron; species Trochalopteron elliotii. The sequence goes on from JANPWX010000359.1 coordinate 631,844, forward strand.
CTTTCTGTGCTACATGTGTAATTATTTAGTAAACTTTCCCACACTTGGAGGTCTGAAACTATATCTCTGTTGGAAACAAATGGTAGGTTCTTCTGTCTCAGGTAATGGTCATGGGTTGGATCCTGTCCCATATAAAGAGACAACACTTGAAATTCAGCACTTTTCTTTCTGGAACAAAACTGGCATATTAATATAGAACCTCCACAATCTCTCATATTGATACTTGCCTACGGAGGGCCAATACTTCTCCAGGGCTTTAATTTACTTTTTGTTAAGAAGCTGCACTTCTGTTGTGGGCCAGAGTGGACATGGTCCCAACCCTAAAGATACCGGAAGAGCAGATGGTGTCAGAGGACAGCTGGTGTCACCTGAACTGCCATTTAACAGTCTTGAGCCTGGGATGTAACAAAGTTTTGCTCTTTCAGACACTCCAGATTGACTTCATGTTGAACCAACAGCTCAAATTCAGTCCCATGTACAATATGAAGGACAAGAGAGGAAATCTTCCAGCAGATACTATAAGGCCCACTGAATGCTGTTTGTGTGCATGTCCCTTAAATATGTTTTTCATGATCTACTCTTAAGACATAAGACAGATGTCACATTTACCAGTTACCAGGAAAAATCTTTTTCTGAATGCACTCGCTAGCTTAATGCTTTTATTTTCACATAGTGCAAGAAAGAAGGAAACAATCAAAATTCTTCAAAAAAGAAGTAACATTATGACAGAGAATAATATTGCAATACTTAAATGTTGTATTACGGCTTTCTGAATCATTGAGCCTTGAGGAATTTACATGCACTGACAGTAGAGTATCTCCCAGAAAGAAAAATGCTAAAGAATATTACTGTATTTCTGAAATCACCAGTGACAATACTATTTCCTCAAAAGGCTAGTGCTTGTGAGAAAGTAACATCAAGAAACTGTAACTGTGATGATACTGGAGCTGTGATAGCTATGGCAACTATACTTTTTCACTATTAGCTGAATAATATTCTGCATTTGTTTTGTGAACAAAGCCACATGACAGGTTTACAAGTTTGGATGTAACTTAATTTCAATAATGGAAAAATTGAACACAGGATTTTTTTTTTTGAAAGCTATGACAAGGTTGTGAAAACAGGTGAGACCAACAGTATAATCTGCTTCCCTGTAATGCCATTTTACATACCTAAATTTTTCCATTTGTCCTTGGAGGTATTAAAAAGAATTTCCCCTGAGCAGTGCTCCAGTGGTTAAGGGAGAGAGGGAAGAAAAGTAAATCTCTTTCTAATGCACAGTCCTAAGACAGAGACAAAGATCACAAAATGACTTCCCTCCATTTTAATAATGAAACTCTTATTTCTAATTTCTACCCATAGCACTAAGTAGCAATATTTCAGAACTATCATTCATTCCCATGGTAACATGCCCCGATATTACAAGCCGCTAATTATGTCGTAGCCATGTTGTAGACTGTGGGGTTTATTTACAGGAGGAGATAAACATTTAATGAAAGCATCTTTGAATATATGAACAAAATAGAAACTGCTATTCTATCCCTCATATTCAGAACAGCATAGATTATTTCATGGTTATTTTGATAATTTCCCAGCTACAACACATCCTCTCTGTCATGAAGTAACTCTGCACCTGACTGTCATCTGGATCCCGCTTGTAAGGGAAAGAACCTGAGAAAAGACAGCCAAAAAAATCCTCAGCTGTCTCATTACAAACCATGAGAAGAATATTCTATAATTGTTTAATATTGTGATAATTTTGTGGCAAATGATCACTGGATATGCATTTTATAAGCCTGAATGAATATTTTGTTATAATGTGACCTGCAAATGCAATGCATCATACAGGAAAAAAAAAAATTGGTTGAGTAATAATGTCTGAAAAGAAAGGTTCACAACATCAATCTAAAAAAAGGGAGGTTTTTAATAATAAGCACTTAAATTTTATCAAATTTAAAAGGCAGGCCTGACTGCTTGACTGACATATTCATAATTCATAGAAATGTTGTCTAACTCTTTGCTGCAAGAATTAGTTTTGTAAGGCTCCCCAACTTTTATATATCTGCATGTTTTTATCAACAATTTAGACAACTATTTAATATATGATGGTTATGTCTGCAGTTAGAAGGGCAGAAGAAAACTGAGTACATCACAGAGTTACTTGAATTATTCAGCTATAATGCCAAATGACAAGAAGTGAATTTTAATAGTGTCAAATACAAGGAACACATGTGGAAACAAACATTTCCTGATTTTACCCACAAGATAAATGCCTCTGTTTAGAAAGCTGTGATTCACCAAATTTTAAAGGTCATAACATATTATCGCCTCAAACTATCACTGTATCAAAGAGCATTAATGTGATGCTGCATTACAAATGTTTAAAAAGAGCAATGCCACATGAGAGTAGAGAAATGACCTTCTCTGTGCTAAATAACCACTTTTCTGGGCCCAGTGCTGGTCCAGCATATCCTGATACAACTAACCCACTTGAAAATCCTGAAAAATTCAAAGGAAGACCACAAAAAAATTCTGGTCTAAAAAGTAACTCACATAAAATGAAACATAGTGTTCTGCTTAGCAAAGACAATGCTGAGAGATTACTTTATCACTGTGTACAGGTAAGTTAAATGAGGATTTTCAACTTTGCTATTAAAAATGCTACATGAGCAAATATCTGGGTGATGAAGTCAGAAAAATTCAGCCCCAGGAGAAGAAGTAATATTCTTGAAGTTAAGCGTTCTGACAGTTTACAAGAGGAGTGATATAACTCATCTGCTCTGCAGTTTCTGAAACAGCCATTTTCATGGGTAAATGGATACCTGGGGGAGAATCAGATCAGGTGCTGTAGCAGCCCCTGCTAACTTTTTCCTTTAGAAATAATCAGATATGCTCTTGGGTTCTATTTTGCTGCCCTTCTCTGAAGCCCTGAGCAGTGTATGGACTGTGGAGATAATCCTCAGGGGGTGTTCTGTGATGCACCAGAGAATCCATTTTTTTGCACAGCTGGCTGGCATGTGCTCCATGGACAGACAGATTCCAGGTCAGATGGGATTTTGCACATCAGCAAGAATCACAGCGGGCTTTTTTCCCTGCCTTCATGTGGATCATCTGCTGGCTGATTCAGGCACACCTAAACTCATCAATTTGCTACAAGTGTAGAGGCTGTGAAGGTTGGTGGTGTCTCTGGCTCTCCTGTGTGGTGTATATCACTCATAAACGTTAATCTGTCTATAGGATATAAACACACTAGTGTAAGACAAATTTACAAAGTTAATAGTCCATGATGCTGACAAGACATACAGGAATATTGTGAAGAAGTACAGGGAGTAGACACGGAAGAGACTAGTCTGCCAGGCTCTGAGAGTGTTGCAGGGGTGTCACAATGCACCCAGCACACCCCACAGCTCCGTAGGGGACGGCTTTCCTTGTCCTGTGAGGGTAACAAACCACTCCACAGTGCTCCTGGGACACTAGTGGCCCTAAATGCTTTTGTTTCCAATCTATTTGGGAAAAAGGATTTAACACCTGGATACGATCACAGATCATATGCTTTCAGTTCATGAATCCAGTGCTGAAAGGCAGACTGCTTCAAGGAGCTTTGTCTGGGTTTATTCTGATCTGTGGTGCAGCTATGGTTGGTGAAATGTTTATGCTTGGAACTGATACCCTTGCTAAACATGCCTTGTCTTCTTTCCTAGAGGAAAGAAACTTCAGTTTTTCTTCTTGACACAGCAATCTTTTCCCCATCATTTCAGTACCTAATAATTTATCCCTTTGATTGCTTCTAATCTCATCAATAGTCATGTGCCTTCACAAAAGCAATACAATACAACAGACTAAAGCTGTCGGGGTTAGAGGTTTAGACTTGGCTTTTCAAGGCTGTGATTCACAACTTTCAAGCAATACAATATTTATAACTTTTCCTAGGCTTATAACAGTGGCTAGTAAAACATCCACATAAAAGAAAATACAAATACAATATGGTTTTCTCATCTGAACCCTCTATTACCTGAACCCTTAGATAACACATGCTTAGTTCTACAATACAATATTCAACTTTAATTTATTTTGCTCAGATATTGCAGGCCATAAATAAATCTTAAAATTATTGCAGTTTTGCCCTGATTTCTCAACAATGATGCTTTTTCACATAACTAAATACACTAACATTTAGAGTCCAGTTCAACACAGTTTAAAAACACCACTTTTATCAAAAGCTGGTTAAAAATATTTACTCTTGACCTGAGTGAAGTTTTTTGTTTACTTTCTCTGTTTGTCTTGGCAATATGTAGCCAGAATTTTAGACTGGAGTATTTGCTGATTCTTTTCACAATGTATTGACTTTTAGCTTACTATATTTCTTCTATTCTGAGACAAATACTACAAACTATCCAGCCTACAGTAACATTTTAACACATCAAAGGTAATCGTAGATTATGAGAATGTTACATTTAATGAAAGTATATACATCTTATACAACTATCACTGCACACATCAAGTAATCACTGTGGTACTGCTGAACTGTAAATGGACTTCAAGTCTGTAAGTTCACATAGTTTGAGTCCCAACAAGTCTCTTACAATACAAGAAATCAAAGGCATCTTTTTAAAAACACCTCTACCTCTTTTTAGTATCATCAGTGACTATCCTACTCCTAAATTTAAAAGTATGACAGAGTAAAGATACAGTGGCTGGCAGCATCTGATAGAACAACTGAGTACATCAATTCAATCTTCATCATGGCTTATAAAATAATATGCACTGTACTACATAAATATTGTTTTAGTTCTAATACAAACACAAAAAGAGCCTTTGCAAAGATTTACAGGTTAATACAAGGTACTGCACTTACCAAGATGTGTGTTCATCATCTTTGCACAATATTTGCACATGGCTTCCAAATCGTTTAGCTGTCCTTGCAGGAATGAAATCTGGGCCTCTAATTCCTCCTCCTACAATTAAGAGATTATTAGCATTAAAACCCTCAAAATTTCTATAATGCAGAGTAAAAGTAGTAGGTTAATCCTTGACATGCTTAGACCTTTTTAACTTTTTCCATTCCATTGTTCTTGGAAAATTTTGTCATTTCATGGAAATAGGGTTTGGTTTTAATATCTCAGTGTTTATAAGTACTACTCTTTTTCCTTCTAAAGAGTTAAAGAAAAATCTGTCTACATTGACCTGAGAAAGGTTAACGATTCAGAATTCTTTTATAGACCAGCTACCTGATTTTGCTTGTGCAAACACAGTAGCACAGCAATGGCTGGAAAAACTCATCAAATGAGAAAAATTCCAATTTCTGCCAGAGTAATTTCCTCAGCTATTCCTTTGAAACCTTTTTTTAATTTCAAGACATATATTTCATGAGACCTAATATCATATCTCAAGGATGCATTACTGCCATATATTTTGGCACACTCAGTTTTGTAACACATCATCCTCTATCTGTATTTAATCCTATGCACAGCTAACTTCATTTATTAGACAGCGTGACACATAATATTTAGGTGAAAACTATTTTTAACAGAACATACTATAAAGCAGTTACTCTAAATTATCAAGTTATGTTTAAAAATATGCATCAAGCTTAATTTAAAATAGGAATAGAAAAAAAATTGATTTTCAGATGCAGGAGAAGCATTAGTATCCAGATATATGCCCTGTCTAAGCAATGGGAACTACCTCAGCTAAGAATTCCTCTTTGAATGCCTTTGTTTGCTGGTTTACAAATCCACCCAGTTTTGACTTTGAAGACCATACTGCAGAGGAAGGTCAACACTCCTTTGGAAAAATTCTTTCAAAGCTGAGTTACAAACAGTATTAAGCAGGTTTTTGTCTAAGTATGCAATTTAATTGAAGATACTCAGAGAAAGCCAAAGTAGCTTTTTAGCCCCCTGTTTTTCTTTGGAGCTTTGCAGTTCTATTGCAGTTTTGTTTGATGGAGATCACTGAGCATTAGAGTGTGAATTAATTTTCAAATGAAAAAAAAACCAAAACTGATCAACAAGAATAAATAGAATGAGTCAGTCTTGATTTAAAGGTGTAAGTGATCCTAATCTCCATCAGAAAGTAATTCAGAACCCAGTAAAGGAAACTTTGCACTAATATATCATAAATCCATAAGAAATTGATGAATAAAAAGCAATGTAACTGTAGCATTTGCAAGATGTAGCAGTATCACTTTTTACCTACACGCTTTTTCCTTACACCTAATAGATATGAAACGCTTTTTCCTTGCTATTTCTTTATATTCTTACTCTCACCTTTTTCTCCTTATCCTCATACTTTGATCACTTAGATCTCAAAGGGATTGATTTCATTTGCCAATTTAGAGTTGCTGAGTGACCTCATTCAAAGTCTGCAGTTCTGTCACGGCCTACACAAGCATATCTGCATTGACATTTCTATTCAAGGGACGTTCCTGCAGAAGACCTTTTCCTAGTACAAACAGCTATTGACTGCAAGAAATAATCTACCATAAATTTTAAACTGCCATTGGCACTGCAAGTGCAGCTGTAAGATAGGGAAATGTGACAATATTTGAGTATTCTACTGTAAAATAACACAATCAAATTCTAAAATCATTAGCCAGTAATTGAACCCCAGTTTATCTCCTATAGGTGAGTAAGAAAATTTAACTTCTTCTAATAAATATTTCCGTGTCTCTGAGACTATTTTTTTTTCTTATTCATAGGTGAGAACTGCAATAAATTGATCTTGAAATGCTTTTGGACAGCTGAATCCACCCAAACAGGGTCTGAAACTGACCTTTTCAATTATACACCAGTACCTCTTCTCTTGGCAAGTGAGAGCAGTGCTGATTAAACTACATCCCCTGTTCTTTCCGTTTGCTGGGATCCAGCATGGGGAGGAGCAGTGTTCAGCAGACCCAGCAGGCACAAAGGAGGGAGCTGTGGTCAGGGAGTCACAGACAGTGCAAGAGGTCTCCTTTCCAAGTGGGAAATCTTGCACAAGGCTAAATAAACTTGTAGTTCCTGACTTATCTGGCTCCCACAGGAAGGGCACCAAGGAGTGCTGGCAGTGGGATGGGCAAACAGGCTAGACAGTTAACTTGGCACTTGACACACAAGGGACCCAGGGCTTTTTGCACAATCAGACAACACTCAAATGGTGATGACTTGCTACAAGGCGTAACCTCCACCTCTGCTGTCACCAGTGGTGCTGTAATAACCTCTGTGCAGACTCTGGGAGTGACCTCCCTTGATGGGGGGTTTGCTCTGTTGTAGTTCCCCAGCAACCTGTGAGGAGTTGTAAGAGGCAGGTGTGTTTTATTGCATTGGGGTGACTGACAGGTGATTGACAAGATCTTTCCAGGTGTAAAACTCCATGCAACAGACAGGAAAGGCGTAACTAAGGCAAGATACAGTGGGAAGAGGACATGCAGTTATAAGAGGGAGGGAACTGTAAACTTGTGACTTCTGGCAGCAGAAGGGCTGCCCAGTGGTGCAGAGCCCAGGCAGCAGAGGGTAAGAACAAGCTCCTTCAGAGGAAGAATTCAGGTTGGACACTGTATCAGAGCACCACCAAGGAAAAGCGATGAGTGACACAGTGCGTGGCTGGTGACTCTTCCAGCCTGACTTGTCAACTAGGGAGTTTTCTTGCTTGTACAGAGCCTTGGTTTGTGGTGTTGCAAAAGACTGTTTGGGGTCATCTGATGTTCTGACTTTGTTCCTGCTAATTCAGAGACAGGGTGATGTGAAAGCATTTTATTTCAAAAGTGACAGTAGGGCTCCTGAGCAAGGGTGAAGGGGACAGGAACCCTGGTGGTGTTTCCCTTCAATCCTATGGCAAAAGGGAAAGTCTGGAGAGCAGCAGGCGCACCAGGGAGACCACATATGGTTACATACTTGGTGGCATTAGTTAGGCTTCAATTATTTTGCTTGTGGCACCCAGTTTGATGAAGATAGATAATTACAGAACAGGTCTACCTGGCAAAGACAGGGAAGAAATCTTTGTGAACAGACTTGCTAATCTAGGGGGGAGGACTTTACCACAGAACAGGGACCTAACCCAGATATACATGAGGAATCAGCACATTCAGACAAGGTAGGCAGAAGGTCTACTTGGGCTGAGTACGGAGCTTCTTAATGAACTAAAATGGGGAAAGCACATATGGAGGTGGAAATGGTGGAAATGGAGAGCACATGTGTGGAAACAATGACAGGAAACAAAGGACAGGCACACAATCATTGTTTGGGCACATGAACAAAACTAGGAAGGACAAAACCCCATCTGGAGCAAAAATCAATGGGGGGCATTAAGGGGTAACAAGAAGTAATCTCGTAAGTATGTAGAGCAGCAAAAGGAGATTCAAGGAAAATGGTCTATTGCTTACTAAGAGAGATAAGACATGATACAGAAAAGGCTGCAGCACTTGAATCCATTTTTGCACCTCACTTTTTAAGCCAACTCTGTTCCTAGACCCCTGCATGTACTGTTTGGGAAGGAGAGGAATGGCTATGGAGGGGGGAAGGGCATAAGCTGGTGAATACCTGAAGAAGCAGTATGTGCTCAAACACATGGTACCACATGGGATATACTTATAGGTGCTGAAAAAACTGACAGGGCGATTGCAACACCATTAGCTAACACCTGTGAAAAATCAGTGCTATTACAGAGCATCCTTGATGACTGCCGGAAGGTTAATTACATACCAAACAAGAGTGAGGAGGGGTATCTAAGGAACTGTACAATGGTTGGCCTCACCTTAGTCCTTGGAAAAATCGTGGAGCATGTCCTCTTGGAATCAATTTCCAACATGTAAAGGACAAGACAATAATCAAGAAAAGTCAATAAGGATTTACCACGAGCAAATCATGCTTCACCTGCCTGGTTGCCCACTATGATGAAATGACTGGGCATGCAGATGAAGGGAGATAAGTGAATGCAACGGAGTTTTACTTTAGTTAGGCTTTTGATACATTTCCAAAAGCATTGTCACTTATAATACAATGAAGCATGGGCTGAATGAAAGGACTGTAAGTGGGCTGGATTGTTCAGAATCCCAAGCTTAAAGAACAGAGTCAATAGTTTGATGTCCAGTTGACGTTTGGAAATGAGCACAGTAACAAATGGACTGCTATGAAGACACTGTTCAGTATCTTCATCAATAGCCTAGATAAGGAGACAGAATGTACACTCAGTAGATCTTCATATGACGCAAAATTGGGAGGTGTGGCTGATGTGCTGACTGGTGGAACTTCCAACTCACAAACACCATGAGACATGGGAAGCGGAGGCAAGAGAAGCCTTTTTGAGGTTTCTATTTTAGAAATTTCCGTAAGCACAAAATTGTGCACCTGCAAAGAAAAATCCCAATGCACGAGTGCAGACTGGGAAGGAACTTTTTGTTTCAGATCTACTGAAAAGGATATGGAGACTACAGTGGCTGTTGAGCTGTTTATAATAACGTTCTCTTATAATGAATGATGTAAACAGTTGCACTGGGCTACATTATGAGCAATGTGGTCAGCAGATCCAAGAAAGTCATTACACCCCTTTCTACTCAGTGCCTGTGAGCCCTCACCTTTAATAACACTTTGGGCCTGCAGTTCAAAGACATTGAGAAACTGGAGAGGGCCCAGTGCAGGGCTGCTGTGAAGGCGACAGGTCTGGAGGAGAGGCTGAAAGAGCAGTCCTTGTTTATTCTGGTGAAGAGGAGCTCAAGGGGGATCTACTGTGAGTCTGTAACTACATGAAGTGACAAAGATGATGGAATTGAACTCTTCACAGATGATATAGAAGGCACTGCGGCCCAAAACTGCCCCTTGGAAGGTTCAAATTGATCATTAGGAAATTATTTTTCATTAGAAGAGCAGAGCAGCACTGGAAGAAATTACTTGCAGAAGAGGTAGTTCCTATTCAAAGTCACTGACCTGACCCAATGCTAGTGATTGTCTTATTCCATGCAGCAGCTTAAGCAGAAGTCTCTTCTATACAACATTTCTAAGACTAATCTTTTCACAGTACCTTTCAAAGATTGCTCTGTACAGGTAAGCAGCAAAATCACAAAGCCTCTCAGGAAAAATACCTTTTTTCAGTATTCTAATGTCAAATTCTTTAGCAGTATTAGATGAAACAATTGATTTATAGCCAGCATAGTGCAGATGCTCTCAGTGCAGTATACATTGCACTTTCCTCTAAGTGCAACTTTTCATTGTGCTAACAAAATTAGTAGCCTGGATATCATTTTTATTTTATGTACATATAACAGTGCTGATTTGATCTCTCTTATGCATGAACAGAGACTTACAAATTCTTCAAACAGGCCAAACCTAAGTCAGGAGAAATCCAGTATGTTCTGGACCAACCTTTCAGCTGAAACAGCCCTTTCAGCTGATCTGACACACACAGCACCAGAAACACACAAACAACGATTCCAACTCATTCAACCAAAATACAAAATCAGTGTCAATTTGCCAAACATGTTCTATAAAGCTCAATATTTTCTAATATTGGGAGCTGCATTATGAGGAAGAGAAGCAAATCAAGCAGCAAATCAAACCCAGGAATCATTGCATCAGACACGGGAGACCAAGATCTGCAAATTTATGTACGCAATCTTGCTGAAAAACAACTTAATACTTTCTGAAAATTCAGTTCCAGGGTTCTCAAAAAACTATTACACACTTTCAGCCTTGCAGATGATTTAGAGCCTTACAGATAACCATTAACATCTGGAATTTAATAGGAGAATGAAAAAGAAGTAGTTTATTTGTGATACTACATTGATTTACATTTCACTAACAATATTAAGCTGGCTAGAATTTATGTCTCCAGTCAAATCAAGATTCTATTTGAGTCCTTTCATATACACATCTCTAACTATTTTCCTGGTTTTGGCAAGACTGAATCTGCAAAAAAACTTGACTTACATTTATGTTTCTCATATTTGTTTTTCTTCTTATCCACATATAGAACTTTGTTACATAGCCTCTGTTTTTTTTTTTTTTTTTTTTTTTTTTTGCCATGAGAACTAATTCCTTTATGATTAATTTTTTGACATTTCTTCACTATTTCTCCCCCAGTCTATACAGTTCTGATATTCTCCATTTGTCCAAAGCTTGTTCTTCTGTTTTTATTACCCCTCCTTTCATCTACCTTCTCACCTTTAAAGAGAGGCGTGGAAATAACTTTTTATATCCTTCCTTTTCTCCTGAGCTCATAATGAGATCAGTGATGCCTTTCCCATGCCCCATTTTTCATCAAATTTTACAGCATCAGAAAAAAGCTGTGAATAACTGAAAGTGGTCAGTATAGTCAAGAACAGAAACTTTTACACTTGTGACATTGTTATTCTATCCTGTGTTATCCTATCCTTTACAGCTCATGGCTTTACAGGCTGCAATATGGTTTGCAGACCTGGGTAAGGGTGCTGGAATTTGGTATCCTTTACAAGGTCTGATGACATATAGTTTTGGAAGAAGCACTCTTTCTCAAAACTGCTTTTATCAATTTAAACAGATTTTCTCCCAAACACACAACATGTAGCTTAATGCAGAATTATGGAAAACAGAGAACATAACCCCCAAAAATCAGGACTGTAAATGCCTTTCTTTCACAATACCATTTAGTTTTCAGTCTTGCTATTCAGGAGATGAAAGAAAAATTGTACTTTTGTCTGTTTAACCCATGTAGGAAAGACAAGGAAAAGCAAACTATGTTGTCAAAGCTCTCAACAATGTATGTCCAACCATTTCATTAATGAATGGCAAAATTCCATTCACTTTAAACCTGAATCCTGAATAAGAACTAACTTGGCAGCACTATCAATTGCTAAATGCTGTGGAAAAGAAATATCTTTGAAGAGAAGAGTATTTAAAGGTACTTCAGGTATTTAAGTACTAAGGCTAAAATTTAAAATATAAAAAAACCCACCCAAATCAGTGACAGAACTGAGCTGGCAGAAGAGTCCAGTCTTCCTGGGGTCTGTTCTGATGCTGGTCAATGATGGGTTGGGTGAAGTCAGGAGAAAACAGGATGTCATGGTATAAACATGTAACAGCACTGCCCAGATACTCTTCCAGACTATACAGATTTGCACATCAGAGATGTCTTGAACTTGAGGTAGTGTGGGGCTTTTTGTTTGCTTGTTTGCTTTTTCCTGTAGTAAATAGCTACTTTCCTTATATTAATTGGCCCAGTCACATTTTCAGTTTTTTCAGTGTTCACAGTAAGAGCACTCAGGAAACATCCCATAGCTCTTGGCAAATTGGCAGGGCAAATTAGAAAATAATTTTGATGAGGTATCAAAACATTTAGAGGAAAATAATGGGAAAAACAAGATTGATACATGGAAATCCTGAAGTCAGGGACTTGCTAAGAGTCTTACCAGTACTTAAGTTCTTATTCATAAATTATACACAGAGTATACTTTTCAGATGTCAGTAGCAGTTTACAAGTCAAACAAGACTCAGATGCAAGGCAAAAATTGGTTTCTCATTGAATTTTAAGCAAATTCCCCTGGAGTAAAAAGCAGTGGTTACTCCTTCCATTTTGTGGGAATTTATTTAATTTTCTCACCTAAGAATTAAATACATGATTTAACCTTATAATCTTGAATCTGTGACAGTGAAATGCTGGCTGACACCCTCATAAATTTTTATATTCTATGCCAGAATAGTGTACAGCATACACTGACATTTAAACCAGAAACCCCAGTTTCTGAGCACTGAATTACACACAGTGGAACTTAACCCAAGCTTTTAAGTTATTTTATTTACAAACTTAACTTGCTATTTAACTGTATCACTTATGGTCCCTCATCAGGACCAAGGCCTCACTCTGCTGGGTGCTGTACAAACATAAAGAAAATTCCTGCTTCTCTGAAGGACTTCACGGAGTAAGCCAAGAGACAACAGATGGCTGGAGACACACATATGGGGAGGACATGGAAACAATATGGCTATATTAGTCAGACTTCTAGACATGGCTTCAGCATGGAGCCAAACTGTTGTTGATGACAAGGTGGAATTTTTAAAAGAGTTTTCATAAAGCATTTATTTTGCAGATGTTTAGAGAAAGTTTCTTCTGTGCGGAAGGGGTTAAGAAACGATTAGATGAAAGTGCACCAAGCACGTCAGAGTCGGGGTGAAAGGTATATTGCCACTTTTACACTGAGAATTTTGGTACTTGTGAAATTTTTGCACAAAATGAAATTTTGTGATATTAATATATTACCCAAGGAGGACTTAAATAAGTTCAGCTACTGCCTTCATACACTAGAAGAAGTAGAGGTACAGTAGAAGTAGAGGTAGAGTGTATATATATACTATATACTAGCATATAGAAGTAGAGGTTATGTATTGATTTTCTGTTTTTAGAAGTATTTCTATGTCTATGAGCTAACTGAAATATCCCTATGCTCAATATATTTCCAAATAAGTCATGTTTTGTGTTCCTCGCATCTTCACAACTTCCTAGTTTTCATTATTTTGAATATATTTTCATAAATGTTAAGCATTTAAAACACACTACCTTCGGCTAAGCTCTAAAACCTTGTATTTTGTTCCTTTAGACTGCATGCACAGCAAACCCAAATCGTGTTTTTATTTTATACCCCTTTAAATCCTGCTCATGTTTTTTTTTTTACACCATTTAAACTCGACTGCTATGCCAGTGTGGTATGAGATAGCTGAAGTAGGAATGTCTTTGTTCCCTTTTTTCCCCCTTATTCTTTAAAATTTCACCTAATTTCACAAGTGTAGTGTAGTGCTAGTAGGCACAGTTGCTCAGACGTTATACTTACAGATAGTTACATACTTATTTCAGTGCTTTTCTAGATCAGAACCCTTAAAGCACAAACAGGTTCTCTGTCAGATTAGAGAAACCCTTTTTTTTTTTTTTAAATCTCTTTTCTCCTCTGTCTTATCATTACTTTGACCTGTTGCTTTCCAGTTTTGCTGTCTGGTAGTACTGTGTATCTCAAAATACATCAGAGAATTATGCAAACAGTAATCCTAGAAGTCTAGGTTTCAAACTTAGTGCTATCAAAGTTAAAACATTTCAGGGTACAATGCATCCTCTTCTGCTCAAAGAAGTAAATTCAGAAGAGTAATTATCTTTTTTAAAACCTGAAACAGAACTGCCACTGCCAAATCTTTTGTGAACGTGTATCTGTGACAGCCCTCTGAAAGGGGTGCGGGGAATGGGACTGAGAAAAAATAAGAAGATAAAAAATGAAGGAAAGGTCAACAAAATACCCACTTATCCAATATCCAAATATCCAAATCCTTGCAATTCCAAGGGGCCAAGTTAAATCAAGTTATGTACCAACACAACAACAACAGCAAATTATTTGGTTCAGAGGACTCTGATTGAAAACAAGTATCAAAGACAAGAAAGGAATTTTATAATACAGATAAAAATGTTCAAGTAGAATGAGACCAAGACAAATTTGGAAATAAATTAAAATGCTGGAAGGCATTCATCTGCAAAGACACATTGTTTTGGGCATTGGTATAATCCTTACTTCCTCTGTGTGCTCTCTGTAACAAACACAGTAAGGGATGGCATCTCATGATGTTTCTCCAAGCTATGCACACATAAACAGAACCAAGAGATTATAATAAAGGATTAAAAGAATAAGAATTTCAGCTTTTCTGTACTTAACATTTCCCCTCAAAATAGAGAACAAGCCCCAGCAAAACTGAAAAGGGTTGCAACTCAGATTCTGAATAATCAATGACCCAGGAACTCTCTTCCAATATCCAAATTTCTAGCATTCTAGAGTTAGCATTTCTGTTTTCAAATTTCAATATGGGTGACATAAATGCACACGTGTATTTTACTGCATTATGCATCTGTAGCTTTCCTGAAATATAAGAAACAAGAATTTGTGGTCAATTACTTCTCTTCTTCCAAACTAGAATAACTCTCCTCTTCCTTGACTCCTAGTTTTAGGAGTTTACATGTTTATTGTTCTTTACATATAAACAATATTTATTTACCATCCATATTGATTTACAAACTCTACTAAGATTGGTGACTTTGAGGCAAAATAGCTGTTTTATTGCATTGATGTATGATTATCAATATATTTGACTTACTGTCTCTTAAAACAAAGCTAAAAATATATAGAAATTTACAAGAAAATTAAACGTGGTGCCTCAGAGGATCTCCCTACAACCTGACAGATACATTTAATTTCAATTAAAATAGCTGAAACTCTGGCTAACAGCTTCTAATCACCAGGTCCTGCTGTTAAATTTCCATCTTAAACAGTTCAAAGTCAATTTGCCACCTTAGTTTGCCACATCCCACCTTGCCTGGAAATGTTGGTGGCAAAGGACCATAGGCTTGGAAATTTTCCAAAGCAGCTCACAGCTTCACTGTTGAACCTATTACTGGAACAGCTTCTAGGTGCACCAGCCTCACTGTTCAGAGTAGGGAAGCAGCAACTGTACTACTGGAGCACAAGAAGGACTTGATTTCATATAATCTGGGTACATTTTCCTCTTAAAAATGCTCCACTTTATGGTCAGACAATTTTTCCTTAGCAGGAAGACGGGAAGGATAAATACAACTAATGGAGAAAGCTCCTGCCTGGAGACAAAGAAAGCAGGGTGGGAAGAAATCTTTCCAGCAAATAGACAAAAGACATGGGAGTCTTATCCACCTGCTGCCTGCACAAGTCCACCTGCTGGCACTGCACTGTGGCACTGCCATGAGACAGTTTAAAAATGAAACCCATAAAAATCTGCAAGATCCATGGAATGCAAAAAGTTGGGCATAACTCAATGGCATACACGTTGTGGATGGGTAGGCACTGAACAGCTGAGAAAATATGTAGCGTTCCACTTGGTAAGGGAGTAGATAAGAACAGAAAGAGCTGTAGGGTACTAGAAATTATCCCTTTGAACAGAAATGCTGATAAAAGGCTTCTCTCAATGCTGCTTGTTGAGATTGTTGACTTAAGAATATTGGAACATTTCTTCATAAATAATAAAATGGATACATTAACTTAGTTGGTATGGCTGTAAGCGTTTTGGAAATAGTTAAAAATAAACACATGGGCAAATGAGAATCCTATTTCTTCTATTACATTTCACTATCACATCTGAGGGACTTTCTGCCCATCTGTTACACACACTGCTGCCCTTTAAGACTGCATAAGCCCACTGTGGCAAATGTAAGAGAAACGTGAGCAGGGAAACACTAACATATTTACTTGAACCTTACTGAAAGAGTTGATTAGGTGTTATGTACTTACATAATTACACTTCTTGAATTTGCTGCCTGAATAAGCTTTTTAATACAAACAGTTCAACATACATGTCCTTTATGAAGGACTCCCAAAGCACACCCTTTGTTAAACTCATTTAAATTCTTTTTAAGCATCAGTTGCGAAATAGTTTAACTAAATTTTCCTCTGGTCAGGCTGGATGTATTTGACCTTTTCTATGGTTCCTAACATGATTGAGGATTATTTATTTAAGGGTTTTGGAATCTCTAATTTTTCAGAGTTTAAGGAAGGTAAAAACTTAAGTATAGTGATTATATAGGGGCTATAAATATACACCATTTACACTACATTGTTAAAATAACAGAAATACAGGTCTTCTTGTTTTTATAGGGAATTGCTTGATTTAACAAAACACAGACAAAAAATAAGAATCAAGCTATTAAATGCATAGCCACAATGTATTCCAGTGGGGGGAAAAAAAAGTCTTCCAAACACAGAAACCTTTTCCATCCAAAAAACTCCCAAATAAAACAACAGCCTGGTTTAGAGGCATGTGTCTCATCCACATTCATGTTTTTGTTGGGAGTTCAGTGCAGGTCTCTCAGCTCTCCAAAGAAATGGACAGTAATTTCATGGTATTATCTTAAAAGAGCAGGATGAAGAGATGAACTTCCCACTGAAAAGGAAAATGAGGCAGCTCAAGCTACCAACACAGATCCTCTGATATGTTTTTCTTTGCCACTGGATGACAAAACATTAACTTCATGATTAATGCATGGAAAGAGGATGGACAGAGCAAGTCCTGCTCCTCTGCTGGTGGCATGATTGCTGTGAAGTGAAGCATTACACATCTTGTGTCCTCAGTCACTTTGATCCTTTTGTAAACATTGCTGATGGTCTCATCCATTCATTATTTTGGTAATTTTTAAATTCTTTCTGACAGTTTCAAAGGGCTGCCCAGTAATTTTTAATGTTCTTACTGTCTTTTTTCAAGTGGTATCATTCTGCTTCTGTGCAGAAGTTCCTGGAAAGTATTATTCACCTACATGTATCTGAATCTTTTGTACCAGAGAAAGATAAGTTTACACTGACATTTTAAAAATATTCCAAATGGCCCCACAGGTCTGTCTGTATACATGTTTATTGCTCGTAATATGACAGAAAAAGCACTGCAGAGCCTCTTGGGTTTTTATTCATCTTTTTTTTTTCCTAAGCAATTAACTTCCTGTTTTTATCACTGTACAGTTTCTTTTCTCTGAAATGAATCACTCCAAAAAAGATAAGGAGCTCTAGGATTCAAAGCTGCCACTCATGCATACAGCTGTTGCTTTACTAAATTGTAAGAAACTTGCAAGTATTTCTAATAAAAACTATAAAAGGCAACTTATTTTTTCTTCTACTGTTTTCAGCTCTTTTATTTGAGTTACAGGATGTCATGTAAGTCAGAGGAAGGCAACCAAGAAAAGAATACTTCCAAAATACCTCTGTTCATGTGACCTGTCAGCATCTGAAATTCAATATTCTTTTGATCTAACCCTAAAATTAGACAAGCACTTAAGTATTAAATAAATTGCCTTTTTTTGTGTGTCTGAATTAGCCTGTCACATCAGAATAAGGAAGACATATGTCCTCCAGTATTAACTACAGTTAAACATTAAGGCACTAAAGTATTTTAAACTTAATGGCATTGAGAATAACCAACATGTCTTTAACTTTAGGCCTAACAAATCCAAAATACTGATCAAAAATTGGCTGATGTACACAGACAAACTAACTTGTTCTGGGCACACTTTACGATGCTTAACGAAAAAAGAACATTTCATCATAGCATTTGTACTTCCAAATAAATGTTTGGCATTGGTAAGACTGAGCTGACAAGTATTTTGCTTAAAACATTCTAAAGAAATTTAAAAAGTAACAGCCAGGGAAAAGATATATGGTAATAAAAACCATCTCCAATGCACAAAAGGCATGTTCTTCTTCAAATGAATTTTTGCATACATGGTTTTCTTTGTGTGGTTGTCTAGTATTTATTTTATTACCTCTTTGGTTTTCATACACCACTTCTACTTGTGCAGAACTGTCAAGTTTGTGTGCTTAAACTCAGGCTCTTAAATCACTACAGCAGATGCCTATTTAATTGAAAATAATGGCATACATTAATTTTCTAACCTGTAGGGGTACTCATAACTAACTTCAAATTAGTCAGACTAGCTACGTAAATCACAGACAGTAACAGTTGTTTATACATGCTTGTGGGGACAATAGCATATGTTGTCAAATTTGATTTAATTAAAAAGTCTGTGCAATCCAAACCAGCATAACGCATGAAACTTCTGTTCAGGATATTTTTGCAAAGAAATGAGGATTCTGATTGACCATGTTTGTAAATTATTTTAGCAAAGAAAATAAACTGCTCCAGATTTTCCTTAGAAATGCTTCCTTCTTGGGAACTTTTTAACTAATATATTTTCCAAATGGGTAATTTGATTTTTTTTATGTTGAAACCTTTTATGAAGAAGTTTACTTATTAAAACACAGTTTCTCCGAATCAAAACTTTATTTTCGGTCAAATCCACATCTTCCTAATTTTTTTTCCTTTTAATGGAAGTTTTAAAAATGTTTATATTGTTTGACTCAGAAGTTTCCTCTCTAGCACATCTCTATGTCTGAAAGCAATTTACAGAATATTCTGCCAGAAACTAGGACCAGCCAACTATATCTTCCAGAATCAACGTCTAAGCAGCTTTGCTATTTGCTAAAAAGAGGGGTAGACTCTCTTTAATGGTTGCTGGAGACATAAATGAAACATAATGAGAAATAAATGGAGCACAAATGCATCCTTTTTAACAACTCCACCGAAAAGTAGAGGGCAGTAGGCAGGTTGGGAGATGAAATTTTGTAGGATTTTATTCCAGCAAGACTGAATCATTAAGAAGATAGTGAGCACTAGAGTGCATTATGGATTTAAAATTCCTGTGTTTCTTTATGGGAAGACAGCTCCAGAAATTGCTGTTTAAGTTTTTGTTGTCAGAAAGTCACAAAGGATACAAAGGAGTGGGGAACCATCTCAATGCTGGGCACAAAACAGGCTTCCAAACCCTTTTGGTGGACCTCACATTAACATACAGCTTTGTGCCCCTCAAAGGTAATGCCAAAAACACCAGCATGCCATGGGCTCCCAAAACATGAACTGATATTGTGCATTCAGCCCTGACACTGTAGACTCATTTCTTTAACTAAAACAGGGGACATCTGTTTCTGGTAACAGAAAGAAAAAAGTCACTCCACTGATCATTGCATCTGAGAGGAAAAAAGTACGTAGAAGAATAAATATAACCCAAATGTTACTAACCTTAAGAAGTCCTTAGTATGAGAAATGGACACATTTTATTCCTGGAGGCAATGAAACAAGTTAAGTATCAATTTTGATCCTAACTCTCACAGATAAAGCACAACTTGTTGGACTGGCTTTAGGAAAGAAAGAATTTAGACACGCCACATTTCTCTGTGAGAGTTTATCATCTCACAGAATCCCAGAATGGCTGAGGTTGAAAGGGACCTCAGAAGCTCATCTTGCCCAAGCCCACACTCAAGAAAGGCCACCAAGCATAGCTGGCTGCCTAGGATTAGTGTCCAGATGGCTTCTGAATATCTCCAAGGACAGAGAATCCACAATCTGCCTGGGCAACCTATGACAGTGCTCAGCTGCTCTCAAGAGAAAAAAAATGTTTCCTTGATGATCAGACAGAGCCTCCTGTGCTGCAGCTGGTGCCCATTGCCTCTGGTCCTGTCATGGGGCACTACTGAAGAGAGCCTGGCTCTGTTCTCTTTATATTCTCCCTCCAGATATTGATACACACTGGAGACATCCCCTCTGAGCCTTCTCTTTTCCAGGATAACAGTTCCAGCTCTCTCAGCCTTTCATCACAGGAGAGATGCTCCAGTCCCTTCATCACCTTTGTGGCCCTTTGCTGGACTTTCTCCAGTATGTCCACATGTCTCCTGTACTGGGCAGCCCAGAGCTGGACACAGCACTCCAGGTGCAATCTCTGACAATGACATTCCTGTCCATCCCATGACACTATTACAGCAATGCCCTCTGGTCTGTGAAAATTACTTATTTTAACTGCATGTTAAAGGACGTATTTTTATGTATGCTTTCTATTTCCAGTTTGTTTGGAAAGGGTTTGCATTAGAAATACAAGGATGAAGAGAAAATGGATTATCTTTCATCTGCTGCACAAAGAATAACTGATTTTAAAACCATCTTTTTGTAAAGAGATTGATACAAGGCAATGTTCCAACAAAGGTAATTTCTCTAATACTTAACAACATAATCTGTATAATCATAAGATTAAAAAATGTAAACCAGTTCAGTTTGAGAAATAGAACAATGTGGATCCATTGTATTTTCAAGCCTTCTGCTTCCAGAAAACAACTGTAAATGAAGCAATTGTACGACTCGAGAGCACTGATGCAACTACTTCAAGACCTCAGGACGAATGCTTTGGGATTCTTCTACTCTATGTGGAAAACGAAGTACCATGAAATTTACAGGAAAACAAAAACCAAACATTCTCTTGTGCAATGGAAAACAGATTTAAACAAACCTTTTCCTCTTGGAACTGCTAAAAACTCCATCTGCCTACATTAAGGGTGAGTCAAAACTTGAACCCAAGGAAATGGATTTTGATGGCCTAAAACCTTTTCTAGGGTTTTAACCATAAAATGCTAAAATATAAATTACATATCACAGTTAAAACAATTATTTTGAAATTTATGCCCTGATTTATCATGATTACCAATCCACTAAAAATTATCATAAGGACTGCTATAATGCATAATTCTTTATCCAAAATTCTTCATGAAAACATTAATATAATATTGAAACTTGGGACATTATTTACCTGAAAAACATGTTAATAATTAATGTATTTTAATTGAGTATGAATATATTATGGTAAATTCTCCTGCCTCCTATTAGAGGACTAAGGAGGAATTATTCTTCAACTCTGCTGGTGCAAAACCCCCAAGTTCTGGCCTGGATAAAAGTTGCACATGAAAGCTGTATTTAGATCTTGTTAAGCCACATAAAAAGAAAAGTTCAATATTGCTGTATTTATTTTTCTTCAACTCATGAGGACAAGCAGAAAGAAATAAAATTGTTGTTTTAGCTTTAAATGAAATTCAACATGTTTTAAATGGTCACAAACCAAAATTATAGCTTCTTGTTGACTAACCACAAAGCACAGCTTTTCTTTAGACAACAGTTAAGCATTTGGAACACGAATAAAACACTTTCATTCAGTGAACAAAAACTGAACAAAGTTGCACAAAGTTGTGCATTTCATTAGAACGTTTTGAATATCAAATTGAAAACATGATGTGACTATTAATATAGATTCTGCTGTTTAAAGTAAAAAGCACTGAGAAGTTCAGATGAAATTTCTGTTCAATATTAGCTCAGAACACCCGAAGAATGCATAGCAGAAATTTGGCTATTACATTTCCTACGTATTGAAATCAATAGGCAGTGACATGAGCCTACATTTCTGAAAAAAGAATGGAGAAAACCACTGTGCCATCAACTTAGAAAAAATACTACTTTTTATTACTGTGTATTATCTACTATGTAACTGTTTTTTAGTCAGCAAAGAGACAAAGGGAAATGTGTAGAATAGAGGATAAATAAGAATCTTCATGTTCCATGGCATACCTAGTTTATCAAGGTAGTGCTCCTAAAATACCTTGGATGGGACGAGAATTTCTTTGGAATATACCCATAAGAGCTGATTTTCGTGGATGAGAACAATCTGTTTAAATACTAGCTTCTTGTGACCAAATGGAAGGCCAGAGCTGCACAAGAAATAGAACTGTGACTGCAGACTACAGATGCTACAGACACTGGGAAACTTCTGATGTGTTAAGGAATTTCAGGGACAACAGATGGA
Source organism: Trochalopteron elliotii (assembly GCA_024734555.1). Lineage (NCBI taxonomy): Eukaryota > Metazoa > Chordata > Aves > Passeriformes > Leiothrichidae > Trochalopteron > Trochalopteron elliotii. The sequence goes on from JANPWX010000359.1 coordinate 654,005, forward strand.
CATGTTTGGATCTGCTGAGCATTCAAGCTTCCCACGGAACTGTTTATTAACTTCAGGACTACAGTAAAAGTCTAACAAAGCAAAAAATCTTACAGGACGTCTCTTGTCTTTCTCAGAGGCAACAGGCACTTTCACATTTTCATTTCAGGCAGGATAATGGGATGGAAGCCATAATGGAGATGTCACTCAACACAAAAAGTTGAAATAGCTTATTTCTGCTTTGGCCATTAATGTGTGCTTAGGGAAACATTTCCAAGTGCAAGTCCTCAATGTACAGAAGAAATGAGTGTCTCTAACGAGTAATGCAGTGTAACATTAAAATAGCTTTAAAAAGTTAAAAGAACCCACCGACTCTTTTCTGCTTATAGTTTTGCTTTGGGAACGTGAGCGGGAGATGGTGCTGAAAAAGGAATCCTTTTTTGATGCAGACAAAGGTGGAGATCCTGTAAATTCACGTCCTCCAGACAAGCTCTCTATGCTTGGAGATGAACTGATGTTTTTTGAACTTTGGCCTGTAAAGCAAGTATAAAAAACCAAAACAGTTAATCAATGGGCCTTACTTTTCCCCACAAATATTTCCTTGTCTTAATTGACATTGACTGAGTCACAGACAGCCCAACACAGAATGAAATGTTGAAGTGTGTCAGCATGCACTGAGAGATTGAAGGACTGCTCTCACATGGAACTTCTGTATGAGAGAAGAACACAAAATATTTGTGCATATATAGAAATATACACAAACATACACTATCTAGTACACACCAGTATCTACATATATGTTAAATTATGTGTGTGTGTATGTATATATATACATATGTATGTATATATATATATATACACACACACACACACATATATATATATATACCACCTCATTATATGCACCCTAATATATCCAGATTGAGGAACTTCATGCCCTGTGTGGCAAAATGAGCAAAGCACCATTTCATAATAAAAACCCCAAAAACCTGATGTCATCAACACAGCAATGGACATAGTTTTTTCCAACTATAAAACTTTGCAAAGAATGCTAACAACAAGAACTTCAGATTCCAAAAGTGAGTCCAACACTTAAGATCTAGATCACAATATTTAGATTTTAAGCAGGGAAAAAAGTTAAGTTTGGAAAAGAATGTAAGTTCTCATGCTTCAAATTTTTTCACATCTCCACCAAACTGACACTTTGATGAAGTCTACTTAATAGTTATTTATTACCATTTCATGGAGCTTTTGAAAAGAATCTAGCATTGTCCACTATCATAAGTGAAGACATCTCGGGAGAAGCCTGGGCTGGTTCACCATGGTAGTGTACATATCAGGCAGTCTCTGCTAAGGACCATTTCTTCTTGTTGAGGCTTACAAAGTGTTTTCAAATATTTGAGCTAAAATTTTGTTTTCATTAGTTCTAGGAGGAAAAAAACCCCAGTATGTCAGTTTTCATCAACTTTCATTAAAAAAATGTTGCCTTAGGAAAGATGCTAGTTTAAAAAATCTTTTTATCATGTGTATGATGAAGTCAAGCTAGAATGACTCCATGTAATTGTAGAGTTTTCCATTCTGGAAAAAACTTAAATAGCACATTAAGCTAATGTTCAAGAATTCTCCCTGTTTCTTGTTTGATGGCTATTCTGATGAGAGGGTTTATGTTCTCCTTTCTCCTTTCCTCTGTTTTTGGTGTGCTTTCATGCTACCATCTATAGCATCAAGTATGATCCTCTGCAATTAAATCATTCACATTTTCTTAAGGGAATAAATACAGATTTATTTGAAATACACTTTTTGCAAGGAGGTTGTTAAATGCAAAGAGACTGAACTAGCAAAGAACAAAACATCATGCGTGAATAAAGAGACCTTAAATGACAAAACCCAAAAAAGGATCTGGGTTTAATATTCTGAACATTTTCTAGAAAAAACCTCATATAAATTGCTTCCCACCTTGTCCTTCAATATCTGTTGCTTTATCCTGCTCATCTTTCCCATAACCCTCCTACATTTTATGCCCTACATTTTGCCATGCTTCTCATGCTTTTGTGGATCTTCCTGACTGCCTCCATCTCTTCTTCAAATCCCTCCACACTGCCTCTTCTGCAACTTCTTATTCTAACTTTTTTCTTTAGCCATTCTTTACTTCCCACCAACTTCATTCAACTAGATTTTTCTGTTTCTTCACAGTCCTCCTCCAGGCACTTCCTACCTACCACCTAGTCTGAGGAGTTTCCTTAAAAGTGCATGAGACAGAGGCTGTTGTAGATCTCACTTAACTTTTACCTTCACATTTTATAGAAAAATGGGATACACATTAATCAAGTACACTGTAAATAATTCTGGAGATGAAAAAGGAAAAAGCACTGCATGGCAAACAGCAGAAATAATTCAGTCGCAAGGAAATTTTTAGAAAATTTCTAATTTTAGGATAAGATCATGTCACTTGGCAACATCGTTATCCTTGCAGTTGCCTTTATGTAAGAAAAAGACTTTTTATGCTTTTCATAGTGGCAATCTACAATGGAAGTATGCTTTTGCAGTAGGTAAACTTAAAAATAGTTTTGGAACAGATGGAATCACATATTTTAGCAAAAAATAGCATTTATAAAAGCAATTCACACAGCTAAGCAAGAGCAGCCAATATAGATGCTAAACGTAAAAAAAATATATTTGGTGGACACAGTAAAGTGCAACAGAAAAATATTAATAACCTTTATGTCAGATTAAATAGCCTCTCTTTACCATCCTAGTAATAAAAAGATATATTCCCCATGGGGCCAAGATTAACAAAACAAACAAAAATGTTAAACAATGTGCAATGTGTATTTTTCACATATGTCCCACTGTGTTGCCTGGGCTTAATACACTTCACCTGTTAATAAGCAGATTATGTGATAAAAATTCACAGATAATATTGAGAGAAGAACACTTTAAATATTTTTGAGGAACCCACACACATCAAATAATACAGCTTGGTAAAACAATGGAAAAAAATGATTTGTGAAGATTTTTTTTTCTATATTCTGTCTTTCAGCTCTAAGGAAAAAAATGTCCAAAATATAGTAAGAAATTGAAAAGACAGAGAAGTATCCTCATTGCCACTGCAAACAGCTACACTTCAAAAGATGGATCAGAAGAACAGAATATGCAATTATTTGCATAACCAAACAAGATTTTGTGGACCGAATGTAACTATCCTAAAGGGGAATTTGCTCAAATAACACCAAGAGCTTTGAGCAGTCTGGTTCTTAGGGTCTATAAAATATATGAGGAAAATAAAAAATAAGAGCAATGCAAGAGCTAGTTAAACTAAGATAGAGATGCAGAAAACCAGAAGTGATAAAAATACTATATCTGTTTGATACCCAAGTAAGAAGAAAGGTTAGGATGCACCTGATGCCTCTGCATGAATAAGAAAATCTCGGGAAATTATCATTAAGAAATCCTATTTTTTAATTCTGCATCCAACCCATGAACAGTGCTGTGACATGGATTATTTGGGGATATAATTGTGAATCAAGACAGAAAGAGCAGCACTTATGAATAATTACAGTGCGTTGCAACTTTTAAAGCAGAATTCTTGGATTGTAATAGGCTTTTCTAATTTCCAAATGAGTCATTGTTTTTATAATTGTAAATAAGAAAGCTGGAAGACAGGTCACACCAATTGTGTTTTTCTTAATGTAAAAAAAAAAAAAGAAAAAGAAGAAAAAAAAAGAAAAAAGACATCTATGATTTTCTCAATATAGAAATTTAATTAATCACAGAATATTCTGACTTGAAAGGGACCCACAAGGATCATCGAGTCCAACTCTTAAAGGAAGCTGCTGCAACAACGTTTAACTGAGTCACCATGTTGCTTCCAAAGTCATTCAGATGTATCAAGTATGCACCCAGGCATCAACAACCCTCACATAACTTTGGAAACAACACTGTAGCACCAACATGTAGATTCTGGGATCTTGGAACAATGACAGAAATGCCATTTGTACCTTCTCTGTTCTGTGTCTTACTGATTTTACATCTTTCTTAATGTGCAGTGTGGTACATTCTGCTCACTCAATAGCTTCACAAGAAGGTAATGGGACAGAGTTTCTAATTTTGGATTATTCCTCAAAAAAAAAAAAAAAAAGAGGAAAAAGAAAAATGTCTTACTCTTCATGTAGAATCAAAATACATAAAGTTTGCAATAAAGTACAGTTAATAACTAAACTCCATGTCCTTCTCCTTTAGCAGCTTAATCAGCAACCTGAGAACACCACTGAATCAAAACTCTCATTTTCATCTGCTCATTCTGTCAATATCAGATAAATACATTATGGCTCCTTAAAAAACATTGGAGAAATCGAATCTCTGACCATCTAAGCATATACCAGCATATACCAAAACCTATATAAAACAGGTTGAAATATCCTCCAAAACATGGAAATCAAGTACATGTTTATGAAGCACACAGAACAAATATGTAAGGAATCCTGATGTACGCAGCAGCCAGAATGCATTAGCATGTAGGATGTCTCAAATATATATATATATGCACCCTAAAATGCATAAATAGTTCACAGTAATGATGCACAGGATTTCACACACTAAAAATACATCCATTTCTGAGGCAAAAAGGAGCAATGTTATCTCCATGTGCTGGCTTCCAAGTGGCTCATTACTTGCCTGTTGCTAATGATATTGGGACTGACGCGAGGGTGAGAAATAATCTGCCTCAAAACCATTTGGAAAACACACAGATGGGGCAGTGGAAAAAGGGACCAACCTGTTGGTATTGTGAAGAAATACAATTTCTTGAAAAGAATGATAATTTAAATTCAATGTGATCAATAATTAGGCAGTATAATAAAGTAAAAGGGGATGGCAAGGAAAAAATTTACAATGAAAGGAAAGTGAGCTTCAGGTCTTACTAAGTTTGAGTTAAGTTATGGGGGATATAACCAGGAAATAAAATTACCTGCTAAAATATATGAAAAATCTGAGGAAGATGCAAAAAAGACATACAAAACTGATGGCTCATTGTTTGGTCCCCACAGAGGAAAAGAACAGCTTTCATACTTATAAGGAGAGAAAAGGACAAAGATACCAAGAAGAACAGAAGTATGGCACCATATATAATTCAAAACCATTTGGATCTGCTCATCTGTCTGTATTCGCCATAGTGAGGATGTAGGATATTAAAATTTGCAAAAAGAATGAGATGAGTTTTATAAAACTTTTCAGATAAATTAGTTTCCCTTTTTCTCCTACAGTGAAACTGGAACAAAGGCTTCCAGCATTTTTAAAATTCATTCAAAGCACCTCATCACACATGGTCCATATGCTTTTTATTTCAGCCAAGGCAGGTAAGCTCCCTGTTAGTCAAGTGCACTACAGCAGATGTTTGGCCCAAAATACCTGCCCCAAATATAACAAGAAGGAAGTAATGGAGCTAAAAGGGACAATGATGGTGGAACTGGCCCCCATGACAGAGTGGGAAATAGGCTACAAAGTGCAAGAGCATAGAGGTTTGTAGTACAGATGGATGCTGATGCACGGCGGATGCCAGTGAAGAGATACAGACACACAGATAGACCGAGACACACAGAGACACACAGACACACGCACAAGACACACAGAGGCAGACACAGACAGGCAGACAGACACACACGCACACATGCAGGCACGCAGACATACAGACACAGACACACACACATACATGCAGACACACACAGACAGACACAGACACACATACACAGAGAGACACAAACACACATGCACACACTGACACGCAGACACACGCAGACACAGGCACACAGACAGACACACGCAGACACGGGCACACAGACAGACCCAGGCACGCAGACACAGACACGCAGACAGAGAGCGGTCGGGAGAGACGCTGAGGAGCCGAGCTCTCTCCCGGCACAACAGCGGCGCTCGGTGGAGGGACAGCGGCAGTGACGGCGGGCGCCGCCCGGGCCTACCTGTGGTGGCCGGGGGATGCTGCTGGGCCTGGGCCGGCCCCGGCGGCGCCGCCTCGCCCGCCTCGCCTGGCAAACAAACAACAGCGTTAGCGCGGCCCCGCCGCTGCAGCTCGCCCGAGGGAAGAGCCGCAGCTTTGGAGGGTTCAGCCGGAGCACCCTGCTTTGAACAGAAAGGAGATCGTGAGAGAGCGCTGCAGGGACAGGCAAAAGGAAACGGGAAGGTTGGATAACCAGTAGTCACACGCTGCAGAAACCCAGTGCTTTAAAGTGATGATTTAGATCAAAAGCTAAACTTAACTGAAGATAAAAACAACAACAACAACAAACCAACGCGTTTTGTTGCTGGCACTTTACAGAGACAGTGTCATTCTGCTATTTGGGAGCTTCACAAGAATGGCCGAGGTTGGAAGACCACTGGAGGTCACCTGGCCCAAGCCCCTTGCTCAAGCAGGGTCCCCTAGGGCACATTACTCAGAATTGTGTCCTGATGGCACTTGAGTATCTCCAGGAAAGGGGACTCCACAACTTCTCTGGGCAATCTGTTCCAAGGCATGGCCACTTGCACAGTGACAAGTTCTTTCTCATATTCAGGTGGGATTTCCTGTGGATCAGCTTCTGCCCATTGCCTCTTGTTCTACTGCTTGGCACCACCAAGAAGAGGCTGGCTCCATCCTCTTCACACTTCCCTTTAGATACCATCCCCTCTCTCTTCTCATCTCAAGGCCAAACAATTCCAGCTCCCCCAGCCTTTCCTTTTAAGTGAGGTGCTTCAGTCCCCTAATTCTCTATGGAGCCCTCCACTGGGCTCACTCCATGTCTCTCTTATACTGAAGAGCTTAGAAGTTGTATCCCTACTGTCAAAAAAGTTTCATAATTGTCTAATAATATGTATATTTCTATGTTTTCAAAAAAGGAAAAAGAAACCCATTTGGCAATCTATGTTTCATTCCTTTAATTTGTACTCAGTTCTGCTATTAATAAGGACAATTTCTTTATCCATATGAAAACCATACTCATTTTCTAGAGACACTTCATAAATAATTCTAAATTGGGGGATCATTTCTTTAGAGCATACGTGATGACTGTGGAAATTCTATTTGTGTTACAACAAATACCACAGAAGTATTCACTCATAAAAACAAAGAGTAGCCTGGAAACTCTTTAAATATAGTTTTGGCAGAACTCTGTCCTTAAACTGGTCCTCTAATGAGTCCTTGTGATAAAGTTGCATTCAAATCAAAAGCCTTTCGGGTTTCACCGTGAAATGACCTAGAAGGAAAACTGTATCTGGCACTATCAGGGAAGAAGAGAAAGAGAAATGCTTTTTTTCCTTGGCAATACACTGCCATTTGGTAATCAAAGAATATCCAGTTTCTGAATGATGAAGGATCCACTGGAACACACAGGCAACAATTGTGCTTTTTTCCCATGTTCTGTTCATTATCAATATTTTTATCTTTCAAAATAACCACCTCAACAGAAAATCCAATAAACTCAATATTTAAATTCCACTTTTGTGCCAATGAATTACTTCACTGTGCAGGATCAAGAGAATGTTTTAATCTCTCTTCTGTTAGAAGGCTACCTTGCATAAGTAATCAGTAATGATACCCGATCTTCTTCTGTGCTGAGGACAGGCTGAATGGGATTAATATATTATTAGGAAGAACTGAATTTCCAATTAGGTGTCTGGATACTTTGTTCAGCTGTGATTTGTAATGCTGAAGACTCATCTGGAATTACAGGCTTGCAATTATGGTTGGGTTTTTTTTTTTTTTCAGTCTGCTGTTTTTCCATTTGCATTATCTAAATTATATGGATTTTTTTCCTTACAGAAATTCAGCAAGTACCAAAACTTTGGAGTGAGAAATAATTAAAACTGATTATGTAACCCAATCATCCCTCATCTAGAGTATGGCAGCATGAATGGTAGCTGGTTTGTGAGTGGCAACTGTTGAAACAGAGCTGTTAAAGCTGGGGATAGGATTATTTTGACAGTCCTGCAAGGTATTTTGTTACCAAGGACTTCTTCACAAAGTAGATCAGCCAATTAATTTAATCTCTTCAAACTTATAAATCTCTACATACTAATTTAAATTATCAGCACTACTTGAGCATTCAAAACCTGAAAAGGCCACTAAGAGAAAAATGGATGAACTATTTTATTGCTTCAAGTCTGTTAGATTTACAGCACTTTGGCCTGTTATACTGTCCAACTGAACATCTGTGAGTATTACATCAGCTGGAAGTGCAAATGTCTATCAACTTAAACCCTAAATCCATGTCTCTGCCTACCTCAGCTAAATAACCAAGCTCCAGGAACCTGAGGAGAGCTGAACACACAGTGAAGAACAAGAACAGAAGACAATTAGTGACAGCTAGTTAGTAATTTGGGAGCCTTGTATTTCCAAACCATGCCAAATAGATTTTAGATACTCAAAGCTTACAGCAGAATCCAGAGCTAGAAAAAAGCCAGTGTAGAAGCTAAAAAGTTCACCACAAACATGAGTGGAATGAAAGCTTCTGAGAGTATGAATATATTTTAAATCCTAAATCTCAAGGCATGGGATAGAAGTACTGGCAGCTTCTCACAGCTGCTGAGAGTGCCCTCATTCAGTGGATTTGCTGTACAGCTCTTTCTTGAGGTGGTGTTACTGTCCTCCACAGAATAGAAAAGACCTACTCTTGCTTTAAGGTGTGGTGAAGATTGTGCTGTTTACAAAGGTCCCTGCAGCAAGCTTCAAAACGATTTTTAGTGTGTCTCCACCATGGTGTCATTGCAAATAGGGATTTTTTTTTATGGCTGAACATTTAAAATTCAGAGACAACTCACTGCGGAGCCTCTAAAACACTTTCCATTTACTTTTGTTATTTTTTTTTCTTTAAAACATGAATTATGGCACTTGCAAACATAGCTGCCGTCATTTGAAATTTCTATACAATTATAGTCAAAATAGTTACAACTGTACAGGTCTGGAGCAACAAGCATGGCACTAATATGTAAAACAAAACTCTGTCATCTGAACCAATTAAAAATAGGATATTTACATTTTGTTGCCTTTAAATTACTTCTGCAAAGGCTGTATCAATATGGATAGACAGAATACAATTAAGAAGAAGCTGCAGTATGTTTTTCCCTCTTACCATGAAAATGCTTTGTGCCCTACATCATAAATTCTTCCTAACTTTACCAGATCTCCATATTCCTGTTGATAGAGCAATATGTGCACAGCTTGTACATGAAAATGACCAAACATAACTACAATTTTTTATTCTGGTTCTTGTATGGAAAGTGTCAGGTGCCTTTCCTGATGATACATGTTAATTGGCACATACAATAGGCCATCCGTTAGCAGCCACATCACGATTAAGCTACAATCAATTCCATCTATAGAGGTTGCTTCAAATTGCATGCTTTTATTGTATTAAGCAGGGAAAAAAGCAGCCACCCAAGGACCAATTTTAAACTCAAAAGGGAAAGAAGAGAATAATGTAATAAGGGAATTATGGAAAACTCTTAAAAAACCAAAGAAAAAGTCTCTCTGAAACAATGTAAATAATTTTGTTCTACACCTAATTTTACTTTCACTATTGTGAACAGGATTTGCATCAAAGTTTCACTGCACTTCAGTTTCCCATCTGCACTGTAAAACCCTTGCTGGAGCAAGTTTTGAGATTCTTCTATAACTGAGAGAAGCTGCCTATCTGGATTTTGCCAAGCAGCTGCAGTGGCCCTTACAGAAGTGCCTGTATGTGTCTGCTCCAAAAGAACAGCTGTACCTTTCAGTTCTGCTCCCTCAGTGTCTGCTGGGGATGCCTTGCGTCATGAAAGGGCCTTTGGACCATATGGGTGCCACAGGAAAGAGAAAGAACACCAACTTCAGCTATGAAGTGTTATTTCCCTTCTTTTACACTTTCAAATCTAGTGAAAAAAAAAATAAAATATATGCAATCCTATGCAAAGGTTCAGGGCAATGAGCATGAGCCCTCAAGCTCATAACCATGACACTGAATGAGTTGCTAAAAGCAGCAGATACTCTTTTGCTCTGCATACTCATATTGCCATGGGCTGGCTGAAGATGAAAAGCAGTAACCTACCTTAAGTGTGGCAGAGTATAGCAAAAAACTACCAGAGCTGAGGTTGTGAATTTGTTGTTTGAAAAAGCTGTCTTCAAGAAATATAAAAATAAAGGCTTAAGAAAAAGACATAGTGTTTGCTAAATAAAGTGCAGAGGGCCATCACAAATTATTAAAAGATGAATTCATATTATGGTTCAAATAACTTCTTAAATAAGCTCCACACATTCTAAAGGGAATAAGATTTTGTTTATTATGAATTATTCTCTAACTTCTGTCACTTACTATTCTGTATTTAGCTAATACTGTTAGGCATGGGATTTTTTGTCAATAATCTGAAAAATCATGTATGAAATTAGTCTTCCAGTTAAAAAAAGGATGCATCTAAAAATCTGAAAAATGAATTGGCTTAAAAATGTCTTAAAGTATTTGTACATTCTTGAGATAACACCTAATTCTGTATTGCACTGCAAACATGCTGTTTTACTTGGCATAGGCATCCTGCCTAACAATATACTTTTTTTGCTCTTTCCACCAAATATGTACACACTGATATAAAAATGAATAGAAGAAAGAACCTTCTTCAGCCCTAAAGATGCACGACAAAGCTTCCCTCAGTCATGGCGCTGCCACAGGTTTCCCCTTTACCTTTGCCCAGCTGAACTGGCATGCTTTCAGACTTCATCATCCTCTGCTGCTGTGACTGGTGATGGTGGTGCTGCTGCTGGTGGTGCTGCTGGTGCTGAGGGGCTTCCACTGTGCTCCTGCTTGGCATTGAAGAGGGAGGGAAGCTGCTCCCACCGGCGGGAGTTCCCATTGTCCCCCCTGAAGCCATGGCCGGAGCAATGAGCTTTCGGCCAAAATTCAATAAGCTGTTGGACACTTTGTTGATGTTCAGAGGAGCGGCTTTAGCACTGGCACTGAGAAAAGAGGAGGAGAAATCATCACATCATTACCAATGGTTTGGACAGGCACAGCCATACATGCATCACTCTCTAAAACTTGGAGATAAAAAGCCAAGATTTGAACGTTACAAAGAAGGTGTTTTACTACAGTTGCACTGGAACACACAGAGACCACAGGGACTGGGTGTGGTACGAATTTTTCCCAACCAGAAGTGGACAATTTTTTTTGGTCCTTCTCCCTGAAAAATGCAGACTAACCCCCAAAAAAGTGAGTTTGTACCAATTTTCTTAATTTTCATGTCTAAATTAAAAAAAGAAAAAGTGAGTGACAAAAAGCAATCCAGGCTCCACAGAATCAAAAACTTTATAAAATTGAATTTTTGCACTTATTCGAAGACTGCTTTAATATTTATTTCTGCTAGATTAAATTCTCTCTGATGTTTAAAATGACTCAACCCCAAACATTTCTTGCAGCAAGCAAAGCTAACACCAGACTGTCTTTTTAGGTTGGCAGAGCTAGGTCTCTTGCTCTGAGCTCACCTTCAGCCCAATCATTTCAAGCCAAGCATTTTTTAACAGGAATCCTGATTTCTAAAGTGATTTTGCTGAAGAACTGCTTCAGGGTATAACACATATACTGAACCACAATCCTTATAATTGTTACCTTTTATTTTTAACTACAGTGGCTATTTAATTCACTTCAGTTATATGCAACATTAAGAATGAGGAAATTGCTGAACCATTTAATTTGTCTAAAATAAAGACGCAAAGAACCTTCTAATTCCCAGTAGAAGTGTTCACATAACCCATAGATTAGCAAAGCCATTTCTATTTGTTCATGCAATAATTCCCTGCTTTATATAATTAATGCTTGAAATACCCTTCACAGAAATATATCACAACCACAAAGACCTTTTCACTCCTGAGGTTTTATTTTACTGATCTGTACTTCCATGATATAAATAGCTGTTCTTTAAAAACATGAAGAAATGTAATTAAAACTAAGACAATCATTGTACTGGGGAAAAATAGCTTTACAATGTTTTGGGGAAGTTGAACTAAAAATAAACTACAAATGAATTAATATGGGTAATTTGTAACTTCTTGCAGACACCTCAAAGAGTAATTTTGATTTTGCTCTTCCTGTAATTTCTCTATTTGTCTCCAGAGATGGTTTTTTTTAGAATACACAATACAAACATGCACACACATATAGAGCACATCCAGAAAATAACAACAGCTGAGTTGTTTAGAGTCAGAATAGACAGTCAGAATAGACAGAAAAGGAGAGCTATCAGAAGGAAGTATGAGAGCCTGCACACACATGAGATACAGCCCCAAGCTGTATGGGGTGCTTCTGCCATATACTGGTAATGAAGAGAGATGGGACCTAGAATTTTTTAGGAGGAACAGCAGTGCAGAGACTGGGACCAAGTGTTGCCTCCCAATTTATGGAAGTTGGGAAAGAATTATTGCTGAATACTAATTACAGGATGTTTCTGTGTCTCCCGATTTTATTGATTGCTGCTGGTGTTACAAGAAGTCCTTCCACAGTCACCTGAGAATGACTGACAGTCACTACGAGGAAAGCATCTGCAGAACTATAAAATACTGCTGCAGGAGGTCCAAACGGTTTCAAAAACAAATAGTAGTTGTGAGAGACTGAAGTGTTAATGGTTAGTGACTCAAACAATTGCCTGTGTGCAAAAGCTGCAGGTGCTTTGCTGAGTCCAGGTTTGCACCCCCCAACTAAAGGGGAGGATGAGAGTTTTTGGATGTTTGGTGGCTCCTGGGTGAGAAGAAGAAGTCTGCTGACTCTGGCCCTAAAAGAAACTCAGAGACAGCAGTACACTTGGTCCATGCAGTGCCTACACTGAGTGATTCAAGGATTGCTGGTGTATCACAGTGCTGGATCTTTGCTGCAGCACAAAATAGAATTTCTGAAGTTATAGCTGATTTGGTTCCACTAACAGCTGCAACACCCAACACTGCAAACCTAACAGCCACAATATAAACACCCCTGTGATTGAGCATTGATGGCTTGTTTCAAAGACCCCTTCTAATTGTCTTGCCTGGGTGATGAAGGAGCTAACAGAGTCATGGCTTCCAGTTTATTTCAGGCAATTGAATGCCAATACTGCACCTTTAACCACTGCTCAGCTGGCATGGGCTTGGAAGGGAGGGCAATACACCTTTAACAGCCTTCTGCAAGGGTGTGAACATTCACCCACCATTGCGCAGGCTGTGCAATGAACAGTCTCACTCCCTCTGGAAATGAAATTAATTGGAAGAGACTCTCCTGAAAAGGTGGGGGAAGCAACAAGAGCAATCTGAAAAAGCACTTCATGAGACTGAAGTGGAGATTCCACCTGAGAAATATCTTAAGTCCAAGCTGTTAAACAACTTTAGCCAGTAAGGGGCAACCTGTCCACACCAACCCCTGAGACCTGTATTATCTTCTTTTGCCAGGAAGTTGGCAGCACACTCCCATTGAAGATCAAATGCTATGAGTCACCCCTCCTAAGGGGAGCTCCCTCAGGAATCTAACACTTTAGCCCCCTCAGGCCCTCCAGAGCCTGGATTTACCAGATTAACCAGTTCTGAGTGAGGGATGGCCAGTGCATTTATATGCGAAGGCTCACAGAAAACCACGAGGGAGATTTGATAATCACTTTTCCCTTGGGCCCTTTTAAATATTTGGTTATTTTTGTGGTAGCTACAGGAGCACAAATGTCAGCATTTCAAAGTGAAGTTGATGCTCATGGATTATGCCAGGCAAGAAAAGGTGTTGGGTACATGAATCAACACTCAATGTTTTTAATAATCTGCCTGTAGTAGGCTGAGTTTTCTCTTTTCTTTTTATAGGAACCTGTTAACAGATGAGGTCAAGCTGAATGGGATCTCAATCAGTTATCAACAGTTGCAATAAATCTCATTACATTGCTGATTTTGGGGGTCATACCAGTAATAACTTGGCTGAAATTCAGAACCCAAATTTTGTAATATTTTTCCCTCTGTTTACTGAAAACAATCACTAAAGTCAGAGTTTGGGGTGGTACATATCACACACTCACCTGAAACATTACTTTATAAGGAAGATAATGGCTTGCACATTGAGTCCTAGGTTTACATTGTCTCTATGTCTAGAACCTTGACAACCACTGAAAAATCCCCTTGACTTTGAACAAAAAATTATATTTACTGAAAGTAAGTGATTTACACTGACAGGCCACCTGAGCAACAAAGCCACTGGACACTTTGAGCTTAATGTATCATTGGAATTGTGACAGCACACAGAAGAGGGAAACAAAGCTTATAGAGAGGCTTGTGTATTTGTGTCCAGCAGCTTGCTTCTTTCGTGTTTCTTTATTTTTCAGCTATATTTTGCTTAATAAAAACGTGTCAGTTTTTCTTCTACACTGTTTGATTTGCTGTTTTGATGTCTATGTACACCAGGACAAATTAGTTTATTTGCATTTTTCAGATGGTTGGAAAGAGACTTTTTGAGAAAAACTTCATTTTACAATATGTAAATAATGAACAATAAACACAAACACTTTCCAAGCCTTTATGTCCGAAACATGATTTTTAGAAATGCTTCCAACAGTGAAATGCAAGAATGTTTTAGAACTACATGACAACTAGAAAGGATAGTTATCACAGCTTCTAATAACCTGTGGTGTGATTCAAATGTGCTTCAAACTGACGCTGCTAATGATCAGCTCAGAACACATAAAAATTAATGAAAAATAAATAATGATGCTATCGAAATAACTTTTCAAGAGGTGGTTTTAAAAAATGTATTGTGAAGAAAAATCTGTGCAATTTCTCTGAATGACAGCTTCAGAAAATGAACAATAGTGAGGTGCTACATCTCTGGAGGACTTACATTAAAAGTGAGCTGAAGTTCAGTAAAATAAAACAATGTGTCTATTTCTTACCATTTAAATGTCTGATATATTAATGCAAAGGATGATTACAGCCATTAAACATGGATCAATCTACATTTTAGCCATCCAAATGCACCAGACATGCACAACAATTACAAGAAAAATACTGATTGATTTATATTGTAGAGTTATGAGCAGATGCATTTAAAAGTAAGGCATCAGTTTAAAAATATGGGTATCAAGGAGACATGAATTCCATCCACGAAGCAAACAATTTTGTTTCATCACAATAAGCATCATTGACCTTGACTGTGAATGGTGTATTTTTAAACTAGCAGTAGGAAGATGATTCAACCTCTGCAGTTTTCTGCTAAGATGGAAATGTTTTGTTTCAAGCAGGCCTTATTCAAAAGCATTTCTCTTTTCAGTAAGTAATCATTACAAGAGATGAGAGACAAATATATGAATATGACCGATTAAAAAGTTTTATATATGATAAAATAAGCAATATATATTAGAGATTTGTCAAGATGTTTTAAACATATCATTGAGCCTCTGGAATTAAAGATGAAATAGACCTGGTAATTGATTTAATCCATCTCTGCTCACTGCAGAAACATTTCCTAATGTTACATCTTCCAGTTCCCTCCCTAGTCCAGTCTTAAACAGTTTTACCACATTTGACCTACTCGGAGTGTTCCTGTCTCGAGATGAATTTATCCAAGGTTTTCTTCTATCTGAATTATTCTAAACAACTTCCCATTTCCTTTGGTGTGTATTCTGAGTATATGTGTGCAATTAATTTATATTCCTACACAGATTTAATGAACTTTTTTTTCTTGGAATTTAGGTTCCTGGCAGGTGTCATTGTTTGGGCTTTATGATTTATTTGTTTTTTAAAAATCCTTGACATCTTTCTTTTTGAAACTTTAAATAACTTATTTTTCCAGTTTAGGCAACACTTGAGATGATTTTTCAAAAGAATAAATAAAAACATTAAGAAAATGCAATAGAATGCAGTAATTTTTGACACCCGTCCTCAACTTTAAAGCCTGATTTATAAAGAAAAAGATGATTTTGCAGTCAGTCACTCTATTTAGCTTTAATTTTTGCTTTTTGTCCCTTTTTAAAAGATCTCAAACTACTCCATTTTAATTTTAGTTGGCTTTTAGTGTAGCTGATTTCAACAGAAGGTGACAGAGATGCAAAAGTCCAAAAGCCATCAAGTTCCCATGAATCAGCAGGCGGAGGGTACAGCTGGGGCCACGTGCAAACCAAGAAACTGCCCGTGATTGTGTCAGTTGAAGCATTATGTCTTGTGCTGGACTGACCTGCAGCTACCTGCAGTCACCAGCCACTGGCACCCACCTTGTGGCCACCCACATAGGCCTTGACGAGGAATTTTGGCATTATTGATACAAACCACTTCTAAAAGATGGGAGGAAAAGTTTTGTAAAAATTACTTCCAACTGGATTGACATTAATTCAACTTAACTTAGCTTCTGATACATGGATACTCCAAAGTGCAATTAAGTGCATTATCAGAATTAGTTCAGCTACAGAACTCATACTGGCAATGTTTTACCCTGTTTTTAGGATACATGTCACTGTGTAAAAGTGTCCTCAGCCTCCCTTAAAATGATGTCAGCGAGTGACTGCAGCACTTCATGTAAAAACTTCAATTTTTTCATGTAATAATAGTCAAAGGACAGATTTGAAATAAATGTAATGAAATAAACACATGTGCTTCCAATACTGCTTATCCTGTTCAGGATAAACATGACTTCTGAAACATTTTGTTTATGTAAGGTCTTAGTTTGGTGAACATATATTTAGAAATAGCTTACCGGGTTTTGTTCATCAAGTCTGCTCCACGTGCTTTGTAATAATCTAAATTTTGTTGGAACTGGTGAGTCACTGGTCTTGGATTTCGCTAAAAAATAAAAAAAGTACTTCATTGTGATTTTCTGGGAGATTTTAGCAGAGACATGAAATATATTCATTAAAGAGGATCAGAAACTTACAGAACAATTTCTTTTCCTGGGATCTTGGTTTTTCAAGGCAGTAATGTCATTTACATTGAAGTGACAACTTAAAATACTTAACATAATACCAAATTCTACCTGCAAGTCCATTCCATGCTCACAGAAATCAATACTCTTCCACGTGGTGATGAGGCTGTTTGCTATAGTGTTAACATTCCTAATTGAATCAGTAATTCTTGGACAAGAACAGATACTGATATGATTTCTTCCTGCAGGTCAGGTATAGAATTTGACCACCTCCAAGCTAAAGCGCTATGCTTTTAAAGAAAAAGGTAATAGCAGGAGAAACTATAGCAAACATTTTGAACTGAGTACATCACTATCAGTATCTCTGTTAAGCAAAGAATTAATTTTAGTGAGACAACCTGAACAATCCCACTAGATGGCACACAAAGCCTATTTTTGCTCTCCAAATTTCACCCTACTCAAAACTCAGGCCATGAATAAAGAACTGTTGTCCTATAATAAAGTGTATACAATTAGTATTGAAACCAGAATCCACTTGTTATTCTCCACTTCTGACACAATGAAACTCTTTCATGGAATCATGCTGCCTTCAGTAGTTCTGAAATCATCATTTTGAGATCTAAGAATCCATTGAACATTAAGCATAGACTGCAGTATATGCACAAAGTATCTTGATTGAATGCATGCATCCTGAGGGACACTATTTGGAGGGTCAAGTAAATATTTTCAAGTAAAAAAAATGTGCATGCAGATGGACATGATATAATGGAGTGGTCAGAGAGGCCCTTTAAAAAAAGAAATATATATATATCAATGAGGAATGGCTTAAATAATTTCTAGTGCAAGAGAAAACAAAATGGTAAATGTCTGCATAATGATCAGATATATTGTATAAAAGAGGTCTAAATTCTTTCTACGTATTTTCTATAAAGGTTTAATTTATTGGCTGTTGCCTTATATTCTGATCTGCCTTCTTAAGTCCTGCTAGTAGTAAATAGTGTTTTAGTGAACCATGCATTGACCTTTCCAAAACTATTGTTCACAGGTGAGAGCACATTGTATTTTTGACAGAGTCAATCTTCAGGTATTTCAGGTCACATGTAGTATATTTGCTCTCCAGATTTCATTACAGACTGGAGTATCTACAGTCTTATCCTCTCATTTTCCACGTACCTACAGATAGCCCTCCTTCCTTGAAAACCTTGTTTCTGCAGGAGGATACTGGACTTGAATTTTAAAGACCAAAACATTCCATGAGCATAAAAGGAGGGAAGAAAGTTTATAGGATTGGTAAATACCAAAGGCCTGGACGATTTCTGGAAGCATATTTAAGAGTGGGAATTTCCAGATTGTTTCCTGCCGTTAGACTTAATCTTGTATGAAATGTCTCATTTTCTTTCTTTGAAAACATAATAAACATTTTAAACATATATGTTTGTAATGTTCATTAAAAAACGAATTGACTAAAAGCTATTAGACAACCATTAAAAAAATTCTCATCTATCCTACCACCCACACTGTAATGGCTGTTCTACATTTTTCATCTCCTCTTATAAAAACAATGTTTGAATAACTCTACCTATTCATAGAGCTTGAAAGTCAGTCCTCATCAACTGACAGTAATAACAATGAATCAGCTTTAGTTACTATTGCTCTAGTTTGGTAATTCAATACATTTCTATGATAATCAAATCCAAACTGACGTGATGAGGATAACTGATGGTTCTGCGACTTCTGTGAGAATAATCAAACAATGTAACTTTTCTCCTATGAACTAAGTAACTTCTTTCTTTACATGTTTTGAAGGGTAAGGTTGAAGAGTAAGAAATGGCTTAAATAATGGCCACTTCTAAGTCATAAGCCAGCTCTTTGACAAGTACAAGTTACTAGGTGCTAGCCAGATTTGCAATTTGCTTTCAATAACTCAGTATATATTGATAACAAAAACATTGGAATTTCTTTTTCACCACCCAATAAATAATAAAAAAGATTATTACACATTGCTTCTGAATTAAATAAAAACCCAAAATCAAAACAAGAGGAAAAGATCATGTGAAACAGTATCTTGAAACATATTAATGCAGAAATGACAAGCAATTGAAGACACGAAAAGCTGATCTACTATCTAAGCACTTAAAGCCATTAATAGGAATAACATCTAACTTGAACATATGAATGAGGCTCAAGCATTACTTTCACAGGGGCCTATTTAAATTCCTGTGAGATTAAAAGGTATCAAAGAAAAAAGCAGTTTAAAGTAGTATTACATGCAGGGAAAAAAATGCTATCTGAAAAAACATCAGAAATGCAATATAGTAAATGCCAAGGGTTACTGCTGCAACTTCTTTTGTAGCATCACTGATATCCTCTCAAAAAATTTCAATATTTAAAAAAACTTAACCTGATAAGTATGTTAGCAGACAAGTATCTGTGGAGTATCACCACAGAAAATTTAAATACTTCTGAAAACTGAAATTCAGACAGTAAAAAATATGCTACTTTGAAGATTATGATCTTTATGTCACCGTGGTTGTCCTTTAAGTTTTGTATTCTTTTCAACAATTTTGGCAAGTTAAATGTAAAAAGCAGAATAGAAAACTTACACAGTTATATGCTTGTTCTTTAAGAATTTTAAACTAATTCCCCTCTCTAAGCATTCAGTTTGAGCTGTCCCCTAAATTACAACCTATGTATTAGGACTAAATTTATGTACAAAAACCAAACCTATGTTGCTTAAAATATTCACAGCAACCAGTTTTTTCCTACACAGTGCAATTTAGAATGATCAAATTTGTATTTTTCATTACTTAAATAAGTAAATTCATTCTTTTTCATTTTCAAATTATGCACATTATTTTGTAACTAAGTCAGATAAAATAATTTTTTTCTTAAAAGGTTAATGTTAAAATGACAATGAAATCAATCCTTCAAATTTACAGTTTGTTGAATCCTTCCATGAAATTGTGTGAGGGCCGAGGGCATTATACAGATTAACATATATAGAATTTTCCCCTGCTAAGGAAAGAAGGAGCAGAAATCAGAGAAAAGCTGTCTATGACAATACTAGAACCCCCCTTTCCCACACCCATTTTGTAGGAGTAGTCTGCTGGATTTGTAATTCTTCTAATATTAATGTCTATTTAGAGTCAGCATAGTTTCAACTGCTAGAAAATGCCCAATCTATGCTTTTAAAAGGACAATGTATGAAATTCACATACAGAAACAGATAGAAATTGATGCGATTTTGGATTTTGGACTATGGCTAATACATTTTGAAGAGACAAAGGGAAAAAAAGCCTGAAAATGTTTCAGGTATCTCTGAGGCACTCCTGCCTCTGAGCCTTTCCTTGTCTAAAAAATCCCCCTGTCACCGGCTCATTTGCCTGCTGAAGTCCTCTTCCTGTCCTCCTGACTATTCCCAGACAGCCCCAGACTAACTCACTCCAATTCCCACAGCCACAGCTCTCAGGAGGTTCTTGGGGACTTTCTATTTGCCTTTTTCCTCCTCCAGGGACTGAGCTGAGTTATACCCACAGCTGCACTTTTCCGAGGCAAGGGACTGACGTTGTGGTCAGAATCACACTGAATGCAGCTGATTCCCTAAACCTGCACAAACTGCTGAAAAGCAAGTTTCCTACCAGCTAAGGATCCTGCTCCATTGCTCAAATTCCCAAGTAAATCCCTTTTCCTCCCTGGCCTCTGGAGACATATCGCATCACATTACCCACGGAATAGACAGGATATAGCGAAGCATGTTTGTGTTTGACAGAAGTCACAGGCTGTTCTACAACGTACCTGACATCTCACCCCCTGAATACACTGCATGTTTAAAAGTTTACATGCAGGTGCAAGTGGAGAAATCTTGATAAGACTCTTCTTTGTTGAGGTATTTTCTTTTCTCCCTTTCCAGTTTTACTTACAACAAAAAAACCCCAAATACAATTTTGCACAAAATCGGAAGGTTCAGAGTAAGAGACAAGAATGAAAAAAGATTTTCAATATATCTAACAAAAAACGAGACTTACTTTAGCAACCATGCTATTGCCTCAATGCCAAGGGAAAAGCACTTGTCATTAGAGAAATGAATTGCTCAGCTGTTTATAAGCAAAAAGCTCTGGGGGAATTTCTCAAGGCCCAAACCACAAAGCACTGCAGGGTTACACAAACATATGTTGCAGGTGTTTTAGGGTAGACAGGTGGGAAAACCTCAGCTACTAAAAAAATACTCCACCTAATAGATTGTATCTGAAACTAGATAACCTCAGTACAACAGAGAAAAAACAAACAAAATAGCAGCAGTGAATTCGACACCCAGGCACAATAGGCTGACCAAAATAATCATCTCACTAAGTTTTTAAAACAATTTTTTTCCAATATATTATCCAAATTCTGCCAAACATTTATTGCTTTTTCCCCTAAACTACTAATATTTTCAGCCTAAATCAAAGCCCAGACTGAACCAAACATATGTAAAAAGAAGGGAAGGATCATGACAGAATGTTGTTCTACTTATTTAAACAATTATTTTTGGGGAGCCAATTTTCTCCCTTTTCCCCTTGTCAGCTGACATGGCAGTATTGGATTTCTTCATAATTCTTGTACTGCCTAAGACATTTTTGTATTAAAATTCAAATTTTTCCCTTTCATTTGTTTCTAATGAAAGTTGGAGGATCACATGACCCTAAATTCAAATACGACTGAGAGGTCAGGAAAGGCTGACCTTTTCTTGCTACTTTCTTCATTAAAGATGACATAAATATGACAAGAATTTTGACTGGGAACAGAGCTGAAATATAGCAGCTGAGATGTGGATAAGGAATACAGGTTGCTCAGTTCAGCAGCAATTTTTCTATTAGGCACTAATAATTAATACAAAGCATTTACTAAGTATTACTTAATACTAATACTAATACTAATATTAATACTAATACTAATACTAATAATAATTGAGAGAGAATTTCACCTTTCCTCTTTTTATTCTTTTGTCAGATATTTAAGCAGCTGTCTCTACCCCACGTGAACACACTTATACAGTGTAAGCAAAGGCTTAATATTACAGAAACATACCACGGTATTTTGTATACTAAACAACCAACCCAGCCCAACGCCAAAGCACCCAAAGCAAAAAATCATTCCCCAAACAAACAAACCTTTCTTTTCACCTGCTAGTTCTCTTCTTCCCTTATTATACCTTTGCAGCAAGCAACCTGCTGGAGCACAAGAGGTATTTTATCCACCTATGAACCACTGAGTTATTAGAATGAAAAAACCTGGTGAGATATTAGATAATATAAGGTACTATTGCCAATTCAAAAGTGGTTCAAGGCCAAGACCAAAATACCATCTAAAACACAGATTGACAGTCTATGAATCCTGTGTATGAAAACAGCACAACATGAAGGGTACACTGCACAGAACTAATAAAGAACTTCCTTTAATCACAGGAGTCAGGAGATCCATGCACTAATATTGGTGTTGGCAAAGGAATGCCATAATCCTCAAACTGGGAATAATGCTTCCTGTTTACATTCTTCAGACGATGCTAAGGGTCTCAACCACGGACCTTGTTATTTACAATGCAATAACAGCATGAAGAATTATCATATTTAATTGTTTCTAAAGAAAATTAAGGAGGATTTTTTTTCACCTAAGCAACAAAACTTCTCAGAAAAAAACAAAAGGGAAAGAAAAATCAGTTAATTAGGTCAAGAACGGAAGACACCCCTGAACTCTGATTAGACTGAAATAAATTATCTCCAGTTTTGTTACGTGACAATCCTCCATTCCCCTGGCAACTAGAAATTTCAGACACCAGGAAGATATTTTAAATACTGTGCGTTATGCTCTGTTTTTAACTTCATACACACATGCTTTCTCTCACATGGGCATTCTATGACAAGAGCTGAAGAACTGAAAAAAAATGACAAGTGAGATTTAAAATTGCTTCAGTGACTTGAGTGAAAGAAATTTCTAGTTGTGTATTTTGGCTTCTTGTCCTAACTGCTTGGGAAGCCTTTTTTTATTTTCATTTATAGTATTACAGCATATTGCGTTTTAACAGGTAGATCGAATCCTACCAAATCAGCTTTTATTGATATTCCAGACAAAAAGACTCTGACCTGCCAACGTTCAAGTTCATAACCTGCGTAAAATCCCCATCTTGCACCAACAGAATCACTTAAGTACCTTTTAAATCTGCCTCTTAATTTAGTTGCCTATTTTTCAGCTGAACCCTTGGCTTTAAGAAGTAAATTAACTAAATAGTAAGGTATAAATCTGACAGTGTTCAGCTCTACCCCGTGACAGATTTATGCTCTGGCATCTTGCAGCCTCGCACAGCTAGGAACAGGAGTTTTACAACATTGTGGAGGAAAGCTCCAGGCTTTTGAAGGGAACACACAGCAAGCCTCGCTTTAAAGCCTGGAATGCTCCAAATTATGAGATTTAAAATATGACATCTTTATGTACAGAAAAGCTACCACATTATGGTTTTATTGGCACTCATTTTGGACAACCTGCATAACTCACTGATGGCTTTGTGAGTAATGCAGTTATCTGAAGCTTACACTTATACACCCCTTGTAACCACACTTAAAGCATTACATCTTCTCCCGATACATGCTTGAACACAAATCTCACATATCAGGGAAAAACAAGAACATTTTAAGGTGCTATTTGGTTATTTCCGCTATGAGGAGAAGAAACGGGATAATTCATGTTCTGCGTGTAATGTGCTATGTAAACCACTTGAAAAAGGTCCCCAGGGGAGGGAGAAAAGCTCATTCACAGAGCCCCATGCACACACCACACCAAAAGGAATATGACATCCAAGTCTTCTTGTGAAACACAGAGAAGCTAAGGGCCTGGTGCTGCAGGACAAGCAACTCCTTTGATTTAGGATTCCAATCATGAGGAATTATCCTAGAGAGACATTTTGATCACTACTGCTCCTTAAAAAGACAAAGGACAGAAGACATACCATCTCCAAACCTAATTTTCCATAAAAAGTTACAGCAAAGGATAAAACATACCATTCCCAGTTCTATCTTGACAGTACTTTGCTCTTTCAGAGAAGCACTTCCCAATACAAATGTACTCAAATAGCCTTCATTACAATTTATACACTAATATTTACTATAAAATATGTAGGTACACAAGCAGTATATCTGCATTTATATCAGAAGAGTCTGAACTCAAATTCCATCATAATAGACTGGATATGATTCAGTAGTTAATCTTTCGTATATTATAGAAAAGTTATGAATCAATTTTTATATAACTCACAGTTTGTGTTTTGCAAATTTTAGTAAATAAATTATGACATGGAGAACTTTTGATTAAGTAGAATCAAAGTGCTTTAAGTGATTCCTTTTGAAAAACTATCTTGCAAACTAGAAATGATTAATGGAATTGTCAGGTTGCACATAAGAAGAACCATAATCATCTCACTCTAAATACATTTTATAAGTGTAATTTTATAAATAACATTATTATTTTTTTAGGAGATGGTCAGTAGCTTTAGATGACTTTTTAAACAGAAGTAAACCTATCAACTGAAAGAAACAGTCCCAAGAAATTCACAAGCAATAAGTTTTATTGGTAGCTAAAGTAATTAAGAGCTTAAAATGCTTCAGCTTCTTGCTTTAGCAGCAAGTAGAATCAGAATCAGAACTGCTTTTACTAGCAATTGTTGCTACTGAGGATGTAAACCTGCTCAAAGAGAAGGAACAGTTGAAAAATTCTGTCTTCCAAAGAGAAGATGATGATCCATCTTGTCTTGGAGACTGTCAAATGTTAGCTCAAAGTAGAAACAGTAGTTCCTAACTCACCTTTAACCATTTCCCCTGAAAGACTCTGCACCTCCTGACCCTCCCAGAAATCAGCAGCCACACCACCCACTCCTTCCTGCCCTTACGGAGGCCAGCGGCTCTCTTTCCTGCTGGGCCACGCAAGATGGGCAATGAGGACAATGAAGTCACCTGGCTGGGCTCTGCTCTCGCTGCCAGCAGGGGACTGTAGCACCAGCTTGCTTGGCTCCACATGGAACTGGAACAAGTCCTTTGCTTCTGCACCATCTTGCCTCTGGCATGGCTTTAACTATGAGAGGTGTCACTCTTCTGGAAGCTTTGCTTTATTCCATGTTATTTCCCACCATATTAATTTAAATGTAATTGTTATTTAGCTTAGATGGGTATGGTATTTGTGAGCTCTTACCCACACAGCTGGCCTGTGTGTGCAACACTACAGAGAGAGCAACACTTGGGAACTGCGTTGCCATTGGCAATCCAAGAGATCAGCTTTCTCCCTCGAGTGATGACTACTGTCATGCATATGGTGCTGCAGAATGAGAAGGACTTTGAAAGGTTTCTCATTTGAAAAGTCTTGACTAGATGACTAATCAATCACTTTCCAAGTTTTTTTCCTGAAAATATTGCTTGTGAGATACAGGATATATTGAGGATGACTATTTTATGGTGGGTGGATTAAATGGTTAATGTACCAGTGAAGAGATTGCAATGAACTTTGAGAGAGATAAGAAAGCCATTGTATCTCAAGTATTGACCATGTAGCCTTTTTGTACTCTAAAATGCATAGGTGCACTGGGAAAGAAGGTGTTGAAACAAATGTATAAAAATGAAGTGGATTTTTAATTCATGGTACACTTACTATTTTTATGTGGTACTATGGCAACATGGTTATTCCAAGTAATTTATCATTAAACTCTTAGCTGCCTGTCATACCTTATTCTATTAATGAAACACAATAACTGAATATTTAAATCAATAATTCTTTAAACAAAGCATAGACTATTTCATTGGAAAATATAAGTTTCTCATTTTAAGAACATGGACATAAACAAAGAGTAAGTTAATATCATGGCCATCATTAAAAAGCTTTGCAAGCAGTTACAAAAAAACATTGATTTATTTAAAGTGAGGTGTTTAAATTACATCTAACCTCATTGTATTTGCAAATGGCAATGTTAGAACATCAAAATGCTTGAGTTCACTACAAGGAATTGAATGTAGTTATAGAAGCAGAGGTCAAGTTAAGAATGGTGCCACATTTTTGTCCATAAAAATCTATCTTGCACTGAATATGCAAGATCTTAAACTTTCAGGAATTAAGGCAAATAGAAGTTCTCTGTGAAACACTAGAAGTAAACGTGTTTATTTTTTGCTTTTCATAAGTCCTCTTCTCCCAGATAAAGAGATGTGTAGTTACCTGTTCTGCAAAACCTCATTTCCTTTATCAATAATATCCCATGTAAAGCTAACCCTCCTTTAAAGTACAAGTGACCTTACTCAGTCAGGCAACTCTCCTTACTTCAAGTACAGGCAGCTCATACTGCACTAGGATATCCATTATCCCAGCATCCTGATAACTTACTTGTCATGCCCCTAAACCACCCCCCTCAACGTATTACTGCTCCTGAAATACCAGTCACATTCCTCATGATCAAAACTAAAAAGCAGAAATGTTTGTTTAGAGTCCCCCTCCCCCTTGCTGGTACCCCTGCATGGAAGTGGACCCGCACCCCAGCAGTACCTCTGCGTGGAGGTACAAATTAATGAGCTGCTAATGCCGGAGCAGCGCCAGATCCCAACTTCTGATTGGCTGCAATCTGGTCATTAAAGAGAGGTAATTAATGCCAGATTGCACACACAATGCTAACAAACAAACAAAACAACCCCAAACCTGCTTTTCTCCTGCCACAAACGGCAAAACAACAATACTGACATAACGGCAGCGTTCAAAGGACAGTTGCAGCTCTGCAGCAGCACCTCAGTTAATGAGTGTATAGAAAAGAATTTATCTGAAGAAGAAGAAAGTGAAACTCAACAGCCTTTCAGGCACATGAAACCAGCTTGGAGAAAACTATGAGACGGTGGCAGCTACTTAAGAAGAAAATTCAGCTGAAAATAAATGTACAAAGAGTTTGGTTCAAAATTTCAGCAATGCGTTTTCCCCTTGTCACTCATTGCTCAGGTAGTGAATAGTATTAAAAGCTAGAATGCTGATTTTTCAACTACTCCTTATATGAGTGATCATGACCATATTTTATTGCTTAAGTTTTCTGGCAGTACCTGTAATTTCAGTCATGATGAACTAATATGACTTCTTTGAAATGTCAAGTGTGCTTCTCAATGGATTTAGCTAGAATTTATTATATATATATTATTATAGCCACTTTCGATGTCAGCAAACAGCTAAAATACAATGTTGAGAAAATATCAGCAGCAGTAGCTATAATATTATTAGCATAAGTAACAAATTTATTTCCATCAACCAAGCATTTTTTTTTAATTGATAACTTATGATAAAAGATGTCTCCACTGAATTAAGCTCTTAAATAGCTTGCTCAATGAATGGGACAACTCACCATGCTAAAATACCTGAAAGCAAACTTATTTTGCAGAAAAACCAAGAATAAATACAGTAAGCTTTCAGACAAAGGATAGTTGTCAGGTTCTTAGTATGTGGTGCAAAACTGTAACATTCTATGTAGTGTTGTAGTTTTCTAGTAAGTCATTGTGATAAGGTTAACACTTCAACATAGAACAACATACAAATAAGAACACCCAAAGATGAAAATTACTTTGCTTATGTTGCTGTATTAGAATTTTATTTGCTAAAGGGTGAAAACAGATTTTCAAAATTCACAGTTAACTTAAAACAATAGTTTTAAACCTTTTATTCCTAGCCCTGGCTGCCTTCAGGAAGGAAAGAACATCTGGTTATTTAAGGAACACAATATGTTCACATTTTCTATGACTTTTGTTTCTAATTGGGTTTTTTAATTTTTTTTTTTTATTTGAACAACTCTAGTTAGAACTATGTTTTTTAATCACTTTATATTTTTCCAATGCCCTATCTCCATATCTCTACTTTTTAATTTTGCTGCCTTTGCTGTGAAAATTAACAGTGCTCAATGGTTTTGATAAGGAAAAAAACCTGAAGAAAATGAGCCACTCGTGGTGTATTAAATATGCCGACACACACCTTCAGTAAATGTTTTTGGATATACATAAAAGAACCTTCCCTTATTTTTTCATTTCACATATACACAATTTTAATAGCTCATCCTTCCATAAGAAGCTCTACTTTTATATTCAGAAGGACTGTAAGTGCATAGAAGTTACTTTAATACAAATAATTGAGGCAATTATCTGTTCAAAGATTAGAAATGTGAAACAAATACTCTGCTAAGCAGGTTAACTTTATCACCCTATGCAAAGACAACAACACTGATTTGAGCTTTTCATTCCACATTTTCCTAAGAAGTGGAGCTAGCCAAATGCAGAAGAGGCTGAAATTCAATTATCCCACATTGATTCATACTCATGCCTGTAAAATCAGTATCTCTCAGCCCCCCCGCCTCAGAGACAGGTGCATTGACTTGTTGTCATCTATTGCAGAGAACTGTATTTCTGTTCTGTGGCACTGAAAAATATCAGGGATGTGGCATCTAAAATGTTCCCTCACCTCAACTGCCAACTCGGGTTCGCAAAGTGAACAGGAAAGCTGCTGCAAGCATTAGGTTAATGGCAAGTACTAATTACTTTTCATATTATTGTTAATACTGGATAATGCTAAGGCTTCTAGTAAGGTTTGATTTCACAAAAGGTTAGGAAATTGTACTTGTCCATCTTTAAAGAAAAAAATTTCCCCCATCTTTTAAGTATGGCTTTCTTCTGACATTTAGGTTGTTCTCCTGGTGATGACTGCAGTGAAAAGAGGCAAAAAAATGTGAGAGGTTCATCAAGCCTAAGTTTAGCTTTCCTGATAGACTACATGACAAAAAGGAAGAAGGAAATACCTGTTCAGTCAGAGCAAGGAAAGAGAAAAAATAATAGATGTTTTTAGATATACAAACCCAGGTTATCTCCAGAATTGGAAGTTACAGAGGGAAAAGCTGTATCAGGTTTAACATCTAATAACAACTTCACCATTTATGACAAGATTGTTCCTTAAGAACCTTTCAGTTTTATCCACCTACCTACAACTTTTTTTAGTCCAAACACCCCACAACCTCCCCTCTGTAAGCTGACTTGGTATTTTCCTAGCTGCAAAAATAATATGGAAGACAACATATATATTAGCAAACTAACATATGCAAGAGGTAGATCACTGTTTCCAACTGGCCATGACTTCTAAACCACATTTCTTGTCCAGCTGAGATTTAAAGCTCAAAGGAGCAGAGGGCAAGCTTCTCTCACATATTTGGAACAGTACTGAACATTCTTGGTATGTTCAACAAATAATGAAATAAGTCACTGGACCAAGAAGAGTTCGCTGATTTCACATACTGAAACCCAAGCAAAATCCTGGAAGAAATGCCATGATGAAAATCTTAGCCCTGAATAAGGAGAGATAAAATTGTACTGAACCAAATCTAATTTCCTATTAGAAATCAGAAACTTGTGATGGAGAAATGCACAGGAAAACATCAAAGAAGGAAGAAAAATAATTAAGCACTGAATTTGTTAATCACCACTTAAAAGTCACGCTACTGACTAAAATCTCTTTGTCCAAATTTCTTCCAATCTCCTTTTATCTGCACAGGGAATAAGGGCAAGCTGTATTATTTCCATGCAACTAGCCAAAAAAAAAAGTATTATAATTTCCCCACTTATTTTCCTATATAATCTGTGCACTGACTTTAGATTCCTACAGCAGCCATGGTGCCTTGTTGAGTCTTCCCTTTCATTTCTTTTCATGAACAATGTTGACAGACTTGGAAATGTTTGTGCATAGGTCTTACAGAACACCAAGACTTCTATTTCAGATATATGGAAAAAAGAGACTGAACAAATATATACTTACAGATACCTAAGTGAAACTTAAAGTCACACCTAGGAAAATGTAAGAAACAGGTACTCAAGTCATAGCCCTGAAAATACATTTATTTCTCAGACCAGGAGCTATTTTTTAGTTTTAGAATGATCCTTTGGAACAGCTTTACTTCCTTACTGTAAGAAGTCCTGATCTGTTTACCCAGCCTCAACACAAACACCCAGTGTAAAATTAGAGGTGGCTGCAAGTCCCTTAGGCTCTTCATTCTCTGGAAATCAGAACTTCCCAACCTTCAGAGTATTTCCTAAGCAGAAAAGTACAGCTCAGAAATGAGAAATAATTGCATTTTGTCATATTTAAATTGACAAAGAAACTACCACTCTTTGCATCAAAGAGTTTCAAAGGGAAACTTTGAGCAAAGGGAGAATTACGTGAAAGACATGATAGAACTACATCCAGTATTTATCTGAAAGGTGTTCAAGGCCCACCTGAGGATGTTAATTAATAGGACATCAAGGCCTTATGAGCCTGACAACTTCATTCTGTTGGAGACAAGAGCATAAGGAGTGGAATAGTGATTAAGCCTCCTTGTGGGAAGGTGGTGGTTAATTTTTGCCCCCTTCAGCTGATAGGATATCCTGTATGCTGCCTTGCATGTTTTAGAGGACAGTTGAATAATTAGTAATCACTTTGTTGTTTAACATATCTCTTCAAAAAATGACAGATTACATATTGAACTCAGATGGATAACTGAGCAAAATTTTCCTCCCTTTGTATCTTTCTTCTAAAAAATATTTCTATATTGTTTTGCTATGAAAGTACGTAAATAAATGCTGGGCAGTTTGATTTCACGGACTGCTGCCAAAATCTTAAGAAAGATTCCTGAGATCTAACGTTAGAAACTTTCTTACACACTGAAAAAATGATACATTTTACTTCTCATCATGAAAGAAATCTTTGTGCATGAGAGGAATGAAAAAAGCAGCTATAAGGATGCAGATTTCTGCAAAAAACTGATATAGAAAAACAAAGAGACAATTTTTTTCTTAATCCGTAGAAGTGTAAACACTGGTACTGAATGAAATTTTGCAGAAAGCAATCAGAGTGCAGAAGTGACAAATTTTTTGCTTTCAAAGATGTTGCGCATCAAGAAGATGAGGGAAATCAGATTTTACACTGGCAACCTACTAATGGGACATGTACAAAGACAGTTCAAAACCAGCAGCACAAAATCTGCTATCTGCCAGAGATCTGAGTAAGCAAAGATCGCTGTGTACAGCTTCATCTCAAGCACTTTATCCACTACATAGTGTCTCCTGCATATTATAGCACACATATACACATGCCATCCTGAAACAGAAAGAGGTTTTCTTTTATTTTTTTAATGGATCAGAAACTGCATGCTAGTAATATGTGGCATAAAATTTATGAATTTATACATTTTATACACATGAATCTTTAAAGGCTGTAACATCAAACTCTTGTTTTTAATCAAAAACCATCACATAACCATCATATATATAGCAGGGGTAGTTCTTTAAGGATTAACAGTGATTAATCCCAGAAATCCCATGAAAAAGGTCTTTCAGATGAAACTGCATGATGCTTTCTATACAGCTTACTAGGTTTTCAATAATAACATTACTGTTTCCCTGAAAAGTATACTTCATCCTAATAAATGTTTGTGCAGAATACCACGCAAAGTTATTCTAAAGAGCACATCTGCAGTTACCAGAGCTCCTGGATAACTTTAGCAAAGTGTCCTTTAAAGTATCCTTTAAAGGAGAGTAAAGGAACTTGTTTCTACTCTGTTTTCAACTCTTCCCTTCAGCTCTTTTGTCAGGCGGGAAGAAACTTGAAACTACCATTTAGTTTCCAAAATATAGGTTGTTATCAACTTCATAGCATTTAGAACATTTTATTACAGTGATTTATTTCCTGTATTAAGAGAGAGAGCATCTCACCTTTGGATCTCGGAGAAAAAGTGCTCTTAGGATAAGGGAGTGAACATCTCCAATAGGTGGATAATGCATAAGAAGTCCCAAACAGGTCTGATAATTACTTGAAATCACTAGAATTTAAATAAAAATAAAAGAGAGAGAGAGAAAATATTACTGTCTTACTTTGATATTCCAAAACAGTACTTTTTATAGTAAATTCATTACAGTTCAGATTTGGCTGTCTTTTCCCACACGGTCTTTCAGAACTCAAGCAGTGCTCAGAGTAAAAGGAGATATACATGATCAAGCCTTGTGACTGCATTTGTACAGTATAATTAAGAAGAGTTCTAAAAGTACAACTTTATGTCATGGACATTTATGTTACAGTCCAGATTCAGATGCCTCAGTTCAGATCTCTGTAGCTGTGCCTGCCAGTCAGTGGAGCTCTGACTGGCCAGACTGTGCCAGTCAGTGGAGCTCAAGGAAATATCATCAGCAAAGCTTCAAGAACTAGTTCTATACTGCAAAATGGACATGGACTTTTCAGACACTCCTCCACAGACATCTAAATTTAAATGTGATAATTTGCATTTATGGCTTTATGATAAGTTTGCTCCACTCTGACCAATTTCTGCTGAAATATCTTTTATGTTGTTCTTAAATACATATTTACATACATACACTCACTCAGATACCTAGGCATATGTAAAATTATTCAGCAACTCCTTGTTTTCTTCTAAATCAGAAAACTTCACAAAATATTCAGGAAAAAGGGAAAAGACTAGATTTTAATTTCATAAATACTAAAAAATATAGTACACCATTTACTTGCTTAGATTTTTTCACTTATTCAAGAAAATTTTCAACATGCTTTACTTAATGTTATAATTTTGTTCTAATCTGTTTGATTTTATCTGAATCTATGTAAACATACTCTATCTACGGCTTTTTCCTTGTTATTGTCATCTTCTGGGGTTTTTTTTCTTTTCTTCCCAAATCAATCTAATTATGAGCGCAATTATTAAAGACATCTTTTCAAGCAGGTCTATGTAAACTACTTCATTTCTTTTGCACCATCTAAATCCAGGCAATCCATCTGCCACAGCTGTCAAAGCAATGCCTGTTAATGATGCCTCCTCTCTGCAACATAAAGACAGCCTCCAACAATAGTAATTGTAAATAAATTTCTAACAAACTTTACTATTCTGAGAACTTCAGGTGTAGTAAGAAATACCCTTAATTAATCAGGATTTTGCAAATACAAAATTATTTTGAATCAATCAAAAGCAAAATAAAGGGCATGTTTGTGGACAGAAAAATTTAAATGGTTTACTTTATTTTCTTTCATGTGAATAAGCCTCATATCCTCCTGCACCTTACCTCCCTCAACAAGAGGATTATGGGGAAAAGATGCAGGACTGGGCAAAATGAATAATTATAATCTGTGTAAGGAACCACTTTATCATCTTCATTTCCGTTGCTGATCCGACAGCTTGTAATTTCATACATCTGCTTTCATTTGTAAAGCACTCACTTATCCTACTCATTCTTTATCTGTTCTGCCTGTTTTTTTTTTCCTACCCTTTGTTTTTCTTGTTCATATTCAGGTACCTGCTTTTTCTTCTTGAAGTCACAAAGCTGGCATAATGAACACAATACAATGGCCTCCGTTAGAGTTCTTTCATAGCATAATACGAGCACCACACAGAACATACCCAATCAAACTCTCATATGTAAATCAAATTTAAGATACTGAGCTGCAGTTGTGATCACGATGCCTTTTTACCAAACCAAATAAAACCAGTGAATATTGATATTAAATGCTAAATAGTTCCAGAAATGATAGACAGTAACACCAATGTGGTTTTCTTTTGAACAAGTAAGTATGTGTTCTATTCTGCGATGTAAAATGGATTAAATTTACCTTTTCCTTATTTTTTCCTGGAAGAGTTCTTTGCTGTCTCACAGATATTGAGAAAATGAAGTATTTTAAAAAATGGATTTATTTTAATGGTGCAGACTTGACCCCTGACAAAAAACCTTTATCACCCAGAAAGTTAAAAAAATTCCAGCAATTTAAAGGGAAGATCTGCTAACTTTTATATATATATATTTTTTTTACTTTCAGGGTTTCCCCCACATATTTAAACTGAAAGAGGGTAGATTTAGATTGGACATAAGGAAGAAATTCTTTACTGTGAGGGTGGTGAACACTGGCACAGCTTGCCCATAGATGTTGTGGATGCCCCTGGAAGTGTTCCAGGTCAGGCTGGATGGGGCTTCAAGCAATCTGGTCTAGTGGAATATGTCTCTGCCCATGCCAGAGCACTGGTCTAGATGATCCTTGAAGGTCCCTTCCCACCCAAACCATTCTATCATTCTTGTCTCTTCAGGACAAAATGAAGAGACATTTTGTCTGTTATTATATAACAGAGGAGCAGTTTTCTTAAAAAATTATAGATAAACAGCAGTAAACCAAAATGGAATATGCCTATTGGTGTTAAATGGATTTCTAAGAATCATCTGTAGGATGAAGTTTCTGGAAGGAGATTCTGTGAAATACAAACATCCAGTCTCAGCAGTAGCTGATGTGTCCAGCTGTTTTGTAAAAAGCTTGCTGGCTCTTCAGCTGTGTTTTAACTTCTCTCATTGTCTTAGTGAGAGTCACATCTGGATCCAACTTCTACTGTGAACCACAAGTTCTCACTTCCCCAAAGAAGAATGCTACTGGCATTTCTAGGGAAAGGAAGAGAGAGACTCCTCTCCATAGAGAAAACAATCTTACTGTCCCTTTATTAATATTTTAATTCCGTGCACAGAGTCCATCCAATTGCCGTCTCCCTTCTGCTGTAGAAGGGACTGACCTTTCTCTGTTGGCCCAATAACCACCTCTGGATACAAGCAGCACTAATGTGGTGGAAAAACTGAAAATTCACAGTATTGTCCTCAACAAAGTGTAAATTTTCTGATAAATTTAATTTCTGAAAAGTTTAATATTTGATGTCACTGATCCTGTATCCAGATTAGTTTATAACCTTGGAAGGGTGGGATTACTTCCTCCTGCTGCTTTACACATGGCCATGTTCTCCTTAGTAGTTTCTAAATTGAGTTAAACATAGACAAATGAACATCTTGCAGTATAACAAAAATAACTAAACAGTTCCTCTAAGAAGAAGTTATGGCTCCTTTATTTCTCTCAAAATATTCACAGTGCTTTTAGGGATGAAAAGCTAAATTCTAACAATGGCTATACCTACTCATCAAGTGGAAACAAGATAAAAATACACTTATTCTAATACTGATCAGTCAAAATTAGCTCCAGGTGCAATAACGGCATTAATTTACTATGCAAAATATAGACAGGTCTTCCAGGTTTGCTCATTCTTGTCCTCCTTGGAAGGAAGTAGATAAAATACATCTTTTTTGTATCACATCCTTCCCTCCATTCTGATTTCATCAACAACTGCGTGTACATTCACACTGGTGAAACAGAAGCAAATATTAATGCTTCTGATTTGACAGATGAAAAAAAAAAGTTTTGCAAGAATTTTTCAGAGAAACATGGAAACAATTTATTAAAACTTACAGCTACACTGGGACACAACCCTACACTTGGCATATGAGGATTATCACTCCACAAACAAAGATCTGCTTGGATACAGGTGTAAAACTGAACAGAGCAGTTTACAGAATGGCTGTGTACATGATTATGTACCTCTAATCTGTAAAATATATAAGCAATAATCTGATAACCTAAATGTTCCTTTCTCCTTGCATAATACATTGTTTGAGTAACAGAGGATTTCAAAACTAAAATAAAGATGAGATATACAGCAGAAAAAATAGTTTTTAAAATCATGTCCTTAAGAACATCATAATAGAGCACAGAAAAAAAATTACCAATTCCCAAACCAGCAACTTTCACCCATCCCCAAATGTGTTGTTATAAAAGAATCAGCACAATTTCTAAACTTTCAAATGCTTTGAGTACTGCATTATTATAATTGCTTATATTTGACATTTTTATAACATAATATTGTAGGAGCTTTATTATTGTTCTTATTGTTTCGAAGTTTCTGAACTAAAAATTTCCCGATGGTTTATTTAAATTAAAGATGATTATCACCACTGGATGTTCTGAGCTTATATTTCCTTTCACCAAATAAAGAGAAGCTTTTATAAACTTACTTTATTTGAAAATGTTTTTAAAATTACTACAACTTTGAACTCTGTTCAAAGCTCAAATATTATCAGCAATAAAAAACACGAGGAAAACAGAAAACTTTCTATTACAGACATATAACAAAAGGTTTTTTATGTAATCAAGAACTGTGGAAATTGTTATGGCTTGAGCTTGAGTTTAGAAAAATAGATTCAACTCTACAGTATTTATGACTTATTTTGCTTCCTCATTCTATTATGCTTATAGCAACTAACTAGGTCCAGCTGTAGAACAAGAAGTTACTTATTACAGAAACAGTCAAAATACGAAATATTAGCTGTCCTGATGAGATGACTTTGCCTCTTATTTTGGTAAACATACTACACTGCAAAACTATTTACTACTCTATTTACTAAGTCTGGGAAGTTCAAAGAAAAGAGGTAGACTGATTTAATACAAAAGCCTAGAACAAATTTTTAGCTCACATTTTAGCTAACTCATACTGATACTTGCACGTCAGCAACAAAAATCAAAAGAAAACAGAGCCAGAACAATTTTCCCTCCCCAAGAAGGGGCTTCTTAGAAGCCCAGTTCTAATGTGCTGTATTTTTTAAATGTAAGCAATGACACAAAATAAAATACTGATTCTTAGAAACTTTCTTACATGCCTCTTCAGAACACACCACTACCAAAAATTTTAAATTACTTCAGTTTACTGCATATAAACAAGTAATATTTCGTCTGCAAAACATAATGACCTGGAATCAGATCATCCTGAAACACCAGCATTAATTTTGAAACCTCTGACCAGAATTAAATGTCCATTTTTTTGAGAGGAATGAAAGGTAGCTCTATATTCGGCATGTTTATTAAAAAGTAATTAAAAAACACATGAAGGCAGGCAGTGGAACAACATGTACGTGTAAAGTACCACATTATATTTTCAAGACTAGGCCCTAAAATAGGAACCACAGATGTTGAAAACTTCCTATGTCCTAGAATACAAAATTGTGTCAAATATGTGACCTTGTTATAACCTAAAGCTTACAGATGGTATATACTTAACTGTGAATAACTTGCTATAGAATTCATATACTTAATGACAGCCATACATCTTGCTGTGAAATGCATACTTTGTTGCATCAGTTGCATAAAGAATTTTTTGCAGAATCTGATAGGACAGAAATAAATGCCTCAATTATCATTATCTATCTTTCTCCTCCCATTTACAATTATGTAAGCTAACAAAATTTTCTTGATTGCTTGTTTGTCCCAACTTAATATTATTGGTCATCACTAAATTATAAGAATTCACCTGTGCACAAATTTCAGGTGTACTGAACTGAAATAAAATAAATGTTAATTTTTTTAAGATGACACTCTTGCACAGAATAAACATATTCGGCAATTGCTACTTATCTTTGTGTTTTACTCGAGATATCTCTTCAAAAATTGTGAGCTCTTGTCTTGTGCATTTTCTCCTTTCTCACAGGGGAACAGCAGAAAAATATTTCAAGTATCACAGGGAAGCTTTACTCAATTCATGAGCTTGGTCAGAAGGTGGAGCTCTATACTTGCCTGTATCATTCAGAGCACATAAAATCTGCAACTCCATGTAAAACACAGAACTACTCACAAAACAAACCTGCATTTAACTCCAAGATACAATTTGTTTCATAAATACAGCAAGCCATGTCTGATAATAAACAGCTCCTCTCCTAGTATTTGGAATGATTTTCAATATGTTAAAAAAGTAATAATGAAATTAAGCATTTTTAAGGTCTCTTTTTCTTTCAAAGAACAAGTTTGCATTCTTCTAAAAAAAATTTAAGACAGCTGATACTTACAGGCATCTCTGATATACAACAACATGGCTACAAAAATGTAGTCAACTAAATTCAGGGTGATACTGTCAGCAAATAGAGCATCCCAGACAACCAGAAGATCCTGAAGAGGGAATTCACGTCCAAACAGGAGCCTTACCCATCGCCTGAAAAAAAGGGGAAAAGTTATGATTTGTATTTCTCCATTTTACCAAGTATGGTAAAGTCAGGACACATATCCCAGGATCAACTACAGTCCTAAGCATTTTACCAGAAAATTTTGCAAAGCATCAGGATCTGTGATGACGACTTAACTAATTGTATTTGTGGAAATGTTACTTCATCTACATCAAAGAAATTATACATTAGAGACTGTAGAAGCTTCACTGACTAATATTATTATGTGGGTGACCCTCAAAGGACAAAATACATCAATCCCATGTACCACATTTTTGAGCATTTAATGTAATAGTGACCTAAGATGAACGGGAGAAAATGTTATGCAAGAATGGCCTGGAACAGCAAAAACAGGAGGGTGAAGCCAGTAGTTTATGAGAAGCCCTGAAAAACACACTCAAGCAAAAGCCAGTTCAGAAGCAGATGCCAAACAGCAACTAAAATGGACCAGGTCACAGTTACTGTGAAGGGGCTTTCTCCCTGTTATGGATGACAGTGTTTGCAGTTCCATGTAAAAGAAGCTATGGATTCTATTTTCATTAAATCTAATTTAAATCTTTACCAGATCTAGTGATAATCTGCATGTAGACTATACTGTTAATTCCTGTGCATCTCTGCACTATTTTCAAACCTAGCAAAACGTGAAAATTTGTCATATTAAATGCAATATTTGCTTGAGGCTGGAAGCTTGAGATGCAGTAGAAGGAAACTGTTTCTCTAGATTTCTCATGTCTAGTTCTGACTCTTACACTGACTTACTTAGTGACCTCAGGAAAGGCATTTCTCTGCCCTATTCCAGAACAAACTCACTAGCTTTGTATCTTTTTAGGTAGGATTATCTAAGGTCACATTTGAATGAGCTAAAGAATAGTTAGTAACATTAATCCTGAAATAGTTATTACGAAATGGACTTAAAAATAATGAATTACATTTTTAGCTGGGATATGCAAATAGCTACGCATGTGGAATCTGTTTATTCAGTGGCAAGAAAAGATTGATTGCAAATTTCTGCTAAGCAAATTAAGTCATTCTTTAAAACTCACAAAAACTTCTAAAAAGGCAACTAGAAATTTCTTGTTCAAGATTAGTTTCACTTGTAAGAATTCATGTTTAACCACTTTTGTTCCAGAACTCATTGCTGGTTTAAGGCATCTGGGGTTTTGGATTTTTTTTCTTTAAAATTCACAAAGATTTCTAAAAATGCAACTAGAAATTTCTTGTTCAAGATTGGTTTCACTCATAACAATTCATGTTTAACCACTTTTGTTCCAGAACTCATTGTTGGTTTAAGGCATCTGGGGTTTTGGTGGGTTTTTTTTCTGATTCCAGTATAAAAAAAATACTGGACAAATGAATTCCAGCATGCCTGTCTAGCACAAGCTTTGAAGATAGTAACAATCTGTACAAAAAGACAATCTCTTATAAAAGAAATTCAAAGGGACTGTTTTGAGTGAAGGTTTTGTTCGCCAAACTTTTATACCCCATGCCACTGGAACCATATGCACAATCCACAAAAATATCCATGTATAGATTTAGAGATCACTATATACAATCTTTTCCTTGCAAGACATGTTTCCTTTTAAAAGTCAAAATATGTGATTTCGAAAGACAGCATCATCCCACTCATCTCAAGCATTCATGTTCTAAGGTCTTGTAACTTTTTATATTAGTAGAGTAATTAGAGAAGTCCCAATATTAGCTACAACAAAACAAAAACTCTGTATTTCCATCTCTGATCAAACCCCTTTCCTATCAGGACTTATTTTGAGACCTCAGAAAAAGAAATCAGAACTGTTACACGAAAGCAAGGCTTAACCAGTGCATTTAACACCATGTCTATTCCACCTAAGGGGTTTTGCCATAGTGGCACATTCCCCTGCAGTGCCCAGCCTACAGGAGTCTGTTACCCCACGGTGACACAATCATAACCCAAACTCTGCATGAAGCCCATTACCTGCATTAGCAACCCCTCCCACCTGTAAAACCACAACTTTCAAGTTACACAAACTGTTAGGCAAGAAATCTCAGCAAAGCTTGAAGCATTTCAGCTGAATTTGCTTGCAACTACCCAAGTCTCATTCAAAAGCCTTGCTAAGAATCTAATACACTTCAAGAGAAAAAAATACACCATGGTGTAATGGGATTTGTTATTAGTCCTTTATTAGAAATCTCTTTTGCTTCTTTACTACTTCATTATGCAGTGTTAATCGTTTGTAGATGCAGGTTTATTCTGCTCAAGCAGAAGTCATTCCTTTTTTTTCTCCTGTTTTTATATTTTCTCCTGGGAAAATTAAATCTCATTCCCCAGAGGTATCACGTTTCACAGATGTAGACTGCTGAAGAACAACTGGACTTCCTTTTGCAACCATAATATTGCTGTTAATTATTTGAACCTTCCTGTCTTAAAGGGAGTAAGCAATTTATACTGTTGTAAATGCATATATACTAACGGCTCTCTTATTTTTTTCAGCAACGTTTAGCTCACAGCATCTAGAAACTGAGGGCCCTATTGCCTATGAACCATGCTGCCATATGGCAGGACTTCACTCAGCTTTTATATTCATGAAAGAAGATCTTAATTCCTTAACTAAGTGTCCACACTGAAAAGCTGTCTTTCAAACTAACACATTTTTACTGCTTTTACAAATATTTGCAGAGAATTTAAGACACCCTTAATAATTGCCTTGCACATGATAAACCTTTTCTTTTTGTTTCTCCCACCCCTTTTTTTTTTTTTTTTGTTGTTGAGATGGCTGTCTGTGTTTTAATTATTGTTCTGTCCTGTTAATCTTGCCTTACATCTGTTACACCTGCAGACTGTGAAACTCACAATAGTATAGCTTTTATCACATGTGATAATACAATAATTCATATTTTACCAGGCACACTTAGCAATTAAAATCTACAAAAAAACCCCCAGATTCTTTAAAGCCATAATACACCAAGGTACTACTACCTACATTGTAAAATATGTAACTGTATCTTCCACTTACGATTCCTATATAATTAAACCAATATTCTCAAGAGATCGGTAATTACTAGCAATAGATAATGATTCATTAATGACCTTACAATATAGGGAAAGCAGGAGAAAACTCTGCGCGAGTAAAGCCATTAAAGAAGGCAATGATCCAGCTTTACCAGTTTTAACTAACACCACAACCATTTTGACAGAGATTTACAGGACAATTCCCCAGCCATCAAAATTTAAACTTATGTTACGTGTTACATATATTTAGTTGCTTATCTTCTCAGTCTTCTTGTGAGGCAGAGAATTCTTTTTTAAAAAATTAAATAAGAAATGTTTACAAATTAGGCAAAACAAACAGTTTGGGAATGTTTATGAGGCCAAAACAGCACAATGAAATCAGAAAGAATAAGAAAAATTGTAACAACATGAAAAGGGAAAGCATCACTCTGAAGCTAAATGACTTGATCTAGGATTTACAAGTTGACAACAAAGTGCCTAAAAAAGTCTATTGTTAGGAGCATGTTTTCAGTCATTTATACATTTGCTAAAAACTCAGTGTTCAGTACAATTTCCATTCCAAGCATCTGCTCAAGGCTTGATTTTTTTTTCATTCATTGATACTATTCATTAGAATAAGGCTAAAAAAATTCTGCTCGTGCTTAACTTAGTTTTTTCTGCAAGCATTTCACTAAGGTCTAGAATCAAAACAACAAGGTCTCTGGTATCTTCCTTTTTACTGTGCATACAAAAAAAAAGAAGCCCGAATTTGGTAATTCCTTGTTTGACCTAAACACAGCAGAGTGAAGAATTCCACAGAGCATCTTCTATTTCTTCCTAACTCTTGCCACCAGCCCAAGAATGCATCTGCCAGCCCGTGCTTCATTTCAGCCACACTATTCTCCCTGCATGGGAAATGGCAGAAGTATGTGTCACCCCCTGCAACGGCTATGGTCACTTGGGGGATGTGGTGGCTGGCAGAGGATGCTGTTGCTCTGGTTTCCAATGCTTGCAAGACTAGTCAAGGTCTTTCAGAGAAAGGAGGGTCAGTAGGATTTTGCAGGATGTAATTTCATTTTCAGCGCAAGTTTTGCTGCCTTTTTCTTAAAAAAAAGAAAACTATTTAAATGGACTGTAAGTATTGAAAAGAACACCATCTTATCAAAACTAAGCACTTGGAAGCTGAGAAATGCCAAAATTAACATCAGTTGTTTACTAACTGAGAAAATGATATGTAAGCTCTGTCTCTTTAAACTCTGTCATGAATTATGTTCAAGCAAACATTTGTAGCCAGTGCAATTTACTATGTAAAGTCATGGTCAATAATTTAGGAGAAAGAGTAGACAGACTTGAGCTGTGATCTGCTTCTTCAAAATTAAGATATGGAAAAAGGATGAGGACCGACATTTGTATAACACTTTCAAAAGAACTTAAAATTATACAGAAGATGAAGACTTTAGTAGTTCAATGCCACCAGAAAGCACTGCTCTGGGGAGACTTGAAGCCTGCACTAGGATTTCAGGCTGTGTTTCTAACCTAGGGACACGAGTGGGCTGCAGATGAGGTGGGCTGCGTACCTCCTGCAGAGGCACCCAGGGGTAACATGGGGGCTACTACTCCTACAGCAGTGCTCAACACTTGCATGGATGAGAAGGAAATACACAGCAAAAGCACCCTCAAAAGAAGACATTTGATTCCAGAAACTCTCAGAGATTTGATAGCTGCAGGAGGCAGAGGAGAGACAGGTAAGTTCAACCAGAGGATGTTTATGGTGGTTCACTTTCTTTTAGTGACATGAAGGAGATCAATCAAGACAAGCCTTAGCAGCATTCCAGTTAGACCTGTTACACAGCCCATTTCTCCAGTGCTCCATCTCCTTCCTCAATAAATCTCATTTTTATTAAAGCCACCATGGCTTTATTTGGTTCAAGATTTTGTTCTGTATGTCATAAAGAGATTAATAAAACCTTCAAATCATGCAAAACAGAGAAGCAAACATGCATGAAGTATAATCACAACTTGTTCTTTCAGCTACTCTTCTACAAGGCCTTAGTGGAAGGGCATTACTGCTTATGGTGGCATGAGGAACTCTTAATGATCACAGACGAGAACAAAGACAAAACAGCTAAGTGTCACAATTAACAAAATGGCATTTCTAAGATAAACAAAACCTTATTAAAATCCAATATTTTGTCAGAACAGAAAGAAGCCTGTGAAATCCCTACAAAGCCAAAAAACTGGTATAAGAAGTTAATGTGGGAAGCTCACCAGACTTTCAGGGATTTACAGAGACTTCTAATGTGTTCGATTTAAACACTGAGAATTTTACACACGGCATACCCTCATATGCACACTACCCATAAATGATGTACAGTGTGATATTGTTACAGCATATGCTCCATTTTTTGCCTTAATCTACTTAACTTGTGAAGGGAATGAAAACAGACATCTTGCAAGAAGATGTGTTTACTTCAACCATAAATTCAAATGTTAATTCTGGATTTATTAGATAAAACTATGTGGCCTTTGTCATTTGAGAAGGCAGACAAGATGATCAGATTTTCCTTAGGCTGTAAAACATTT
This sequence comes from Trochalopteron elliotii, assembly GCA_024734555.1. Lineage (NCBI taxonomy): Eukaryota > Metazoa > Chordata > Aves > Passeriformes > Leiothrichidae > Trochalopteron > Trochalopteron elliotii. The sequence continues at coordinate 697,294 of JANPWX010000359.1, forward strand.
AAATATTATAGATTTCTACCACATTGTCTCCAGCAGCGTATGCTGATTGTAAAAAAGTGTGTGTGATAAGGAGAGAGAAAGTATGTGCCAGCATCTAACACATCATTCAGCTTCTCCTTAGACTTAGAGATAATAGTGAGTATATTAAAAGATTATTCTTATGTGTGTCTGCCTTATCTGTTTAAATAATTTCAGACTTGTATATGGAGTACTATACTGCTAGAGAATGACATACATGCTTTAATATGCCTGTGATCAGGGTGGGATTGTCCTGTCCTGGACTCCCACAAAGGTTATTCACTTCACCCCAGCTTCTCCTGTATTTGCTGCATGAAGATTTGGTGGATCATTGCAGCAAATGCAGGAATCATGGCCCTACTGCTGGCTGGATACACAGTTATACAGGTTATTTGTTTTCCCTTTTCTGTTTCAAATTCTGTTTGGCTTGTGGTCACATCCATACAGTTTTAAGTTTTACACAGCTATATTGAAAACCCCTCAACTTGAAAAAGTATGATATCCACAAGCTTTCTGTTCCAAAGCTTAGACATTAGGGTCTTAATGCAAAGATAAAAATACAGTGTTTGACAACAATTCAAATAAAAAAGAAACTATACATTTACATCTACCATAAGTTTTCCTGTCAGAAAAGAAGCATTTAAAATTAAAGAATAATGATAATAAACACTCATTTATTAATATATATCTACTGAAATTCAGGCTAAGTGATGAACAAGAATATTGCACATAGTTTATTTTGTTGCCTTCCTTCCATTTGAGAAAAAGGTTTTGATATGCTCTATTGACATTTCCTACTACTGTACATATCTTGAACTTTTTAATATTAATTACCTTATCACACAGACTAGCATATCTCTTTAAAAGAAATATTTTGAATTTGATTTTTACTAAAAAGTGACACAAGCATCTAGATCTTACGTGGATTATTTCCTTTCCCATTTGATTTCTTTCAGATCACTGGCAAAGATTACTCAGTTCTGCATTTAAGAAAAATTCTTTGTGTTTTGGGAAAACTCTATGCATTTCCTTATTAATGAAGGTTTTTCTTTCAAAAAAATGAATGCCTAATAATTATCTTTCCTTCTTACTGTGATTTACTCTTCTCTGCAAAAGCACTTACTGCAGTTTTAAGCCAGATCAATTCTAATATACTCACTTGCAGAATTGCACTTAAGGAAAAAAACCAAACAAATGTCACTCCTATCCTCAGAAGGGTTAAGAAGGACCCAAGGAACTACAGGCTTCCCAGCTTCACCTTGATGCCTGGAAAGATGATGAAGCAGCTAATTCTGGAAACCACTTCCAGGCACATGAAACACAAAAACATCATAAGGAGTGCTCAGCAACTGGCTTTTCTTTAACACTAAATTTCAAAAACAGAGCTAGGAACTTGAATACATTTAGAAGAGAAATAGAAAGAAATTTCATAATTTTTCAGCAGGGCAGATGGGAGAAACTGGAACTTCAGGTGCAAATTTATACTGTGGATGTGATCAGAGACTTGCACTGAAAGTAGCATTCAATTTAAGAAATTCTCTGCAGTGGGAGAAAAGTACACTGTTCAGTTTCTTTTTCGTTCCTCCTAACCATTAGAAGTTAAAATACTTCAATTTTAGTATTTCAGATAAATAACATTTTATAAAGCCTTAGTAATTAACAGCTATTCAAGCACTGCATTGACACTGCCAGCCTGTGCTTGCAGGAAATACAACAGTTACTGGACTGTAACAATTTACCAACCATTTGTTAGCGTGAAGGGTGGATAAAAATGTTGTACTCCAGAAGTTCCCTACAGGAAGAATGATCACAATGAAATTGCTAATGTACTTTCAGCCATTGCTGATTTTTTTAAAGGACAGAAATTCAAGGCATTGTTACTATTTTTTAAAAAGGGGGGTGAAGCTGACAACAAATACCACAGATCAAAACCAAGGCACATGTTTTTTCACTTTGGCCAAAATACAGAGGTTACAAGATGAAGGATTTAGCTGTTACACCGTGACTTATTTAGCAGTTATCTGGGTTAAACTGTGCTTTCATTTAAAGGAAAAAGACTGAAGAACATTGCTGTGTTTCTGCAAAACAACTGAATTGAAACAGCTCAGACAATGTTCAGATTTAAAGAGCAAGGATCAGCCTGATAAAATTATGGTGACAAACCAGAATGAAGAGAGGGGAGTGTTACAGTACACTGGAAAAAATCCCTTTGAAGCCAATGACAAACATCCCTTAAGGTAGGGGACTTCATCTCATCTTCATCTTCACACTCTGTAAACCCCAAATATAATGACCAATATCTGCAACTGCAAGAGAAAGATATAGGAACCTGAAGATGTGCCTACTGAATTCTTAATGTTCTTTGCCTCTGCGCAATTAAAACCCACAGTCCTAAATACTGATGATGCATGTGCATTTTGTTTTGAAAATCACTGCAGAGTAGCAAAAACATTTTCTTTTTCTTAACAAAAATAATTACAGGTGAATGATTTTAAACACTGTTTGTTGAAATAAACCTATTGAAACAAAAGAGCCACTTCTAAATTAGTGAAGTTCCTACTGATATCAGCTATTAGCAATTAGGAAATCCACCCCCCTCAACTTTTCCATTTTTAAACAGCAATGATTAAATCTGGTTCTAAAGTGGAGAAATTATATTAGAAAAACAACTCTCAGTGTTGCAATTAAAGCACAGTTCTTAAGATGATAAAATAAATTTGTTAATAGCTTTATCCATTGATTCAAGATGTATGCACAAGACGTACNAAGAGAAATAACAAAGTATTTGAGCCATGGGATGGTGTGAGAGACTGAAACATTGATGGTTAATGACTCCAGCAATCACTCCTTTGGAAAAGCTACAGGGGCTTTGCTGAGGCCAGGTTTGCACCCCTGGACCAAAGGGTAGGAGGAGAGGTTTGGGTATGTGGTGGGAAACCTCAGATCTGCACAAGAGCAGCCCAGGTGCAGGGAAGGAGAGCACCCACCACCAGAGCATGACCACAACAAACTGACCTTTGTTAGCAACAGGCTGGGTCTGAGCCAGATAAGGGAAAAAAAGGCCAGTGAGAAGCAGGTGCTGCTGAGGTGGGATAATGCTTTTATCATGCCAGTGTCCTCCCTTACACAGCTGGGCCAGCTGTAAATGCCCCTCCCAGGGACGGTGTCAGGACACTGGTGTTCACACCTGGGCCTGAAGGTGTTCATCCCTTCTGTGGGGCAGAACTGGCTCAGTTGCCCTGGCATGACAGGCAGTGGTCATGGCTCAGAGGGTGTCATAACCCATCAAAGACCCCAAAGTGCCCCCAGACTCATTTCTGGGGCCTTCCACCAGACCACAGCACATGACCCACAGTGTTGGAACAGACAGTGTAAAACTCCCCCAGGGGAGGTACCTGGGTATTCCCACCTGAATCTAATGAACCCACTGAAATCTGGGTTTCATGGGATTTCCCCACCCCTGATGGATCAAGGCTGCAACCATCACCTGGACCAAGGGGATGCTGGATCCATGAGTAGTGATGTCTTTCCTCTCTACTATCTACTCTTATCGCTTCTCCATCTTTTCCAAATATATTTTCTTAAGTGATATCTTTATACTTTTATATAGATGAAAACTATAAGATAATTTCTAGAGATAATAACCAAAACTTCTACATAGCTCCTTTCCACTGCAACCTACTTGTTCTAAAATAAACCTGCATTATATATATATATCTCAATAAAAACACCAGTCATTCAGTGTCATTTCACTTTAATCCACCTCAAGGGATCCATTATCAGGAAACTCAGTTACCTTTGCCTTCAGGGGTGGGTCACAACACATGGTAAAATTAAGGATGGCAATATATCCAAGAATCTGAATTATAAAGTAAACTGGTAACTTTAAGATAATTAAATTATATATCAAATTGCCTCCTTTATCTCATAAAAATGCATGAATATATGTCAAACATATCTGAAGTAAAAGGACATGGCCTTTATAAAGTGATAATCTTTCAGCTGGGTTTACAACAGAAGAAATTGAAGTTGTGATACTTTGATATGAAGAAAATAAAAACCTTGTTATTTGGCAGTCAGAATTGAACTGCATCAGTATTGAAGATTATTAACTTCAACAAAATCTTACTAAACATATCTTTTGCAGAAGACTTATTTTAGCATTTGGAATATTCCTCCTAATTAGACTGAATATGAACATGGGTAAAACTAGATTACCACAGATAAATAAAACCCTTACCAATAAACTGGTAAGAAAAATGTGTAAAGATACTAGGATACCAAAACAGATGCGAAATCTCACTTGATACTTTCCCCTTGAGAGTCAAAATTAAACAGCAATAAACCTAAAATGGACAGAATTCCTACCTACCACCTGAACTGGGGCCTTATTTCTGCAAAACTCTTTATAAGTAAATATGTAGTGTTGCAAAATCTCTTTGTGGATCTCTGCTCCAAAGAAGAAATTTATTTACTTTTTAAAATGAGAAGATTTATATCATCACTGAATTCAATATTACATCTACTGTATGCTCTTAAAACTAAATTAAGAAGCTGTTCAGAGGCCATATATGCAGCAGTCCATTTCAATCTATTAGTCAGGCTAAATGCCTTCATACATCCAGTGAAAGGAGGCATCATCATCAATCTGCCAGTTTTAGTGACCAGTCAAGTACGTTGATGCATGCTTTGAGGAAACACAAGTGTTTCCTCCCTGCTGTCATACTCCTGAAAGAATTGAGGGAGGCTGTTCTAATAGGTAGCACACAATGATGATTTAGCTGCTTAGTGTAAATAACAGCGTTAGAATCACCACTTTACTTATAACCTTAGTTCAAAGGCAGAGTATATGTCTGGAGCCCAATTTCGTTACTAAGCAGGGTAAGGCAAATAAGAGTTAACTTCTTTTGCTTGGTAAGTTAATTGCACCATTGTTATTCAGAGTCTTGTTTTCATTTAAACTGTTAAGGAAAAAAAAATGCACCCTCTCAGTTTGTTTTATCCTTTCTCTAAGTCCAGGGATATGAGCTTCAACTTCTGTGAAACAAAAGTACCTCTGACTGGTGAAGTTTTGTGCCGTGTAGCTGCAGCCTTATGGGAATTATTCATCTTTTCAGAGATGCACAAGGGCTTAGTGGTCTCATTTAGTTACCTATGTGCCCCTGAAGAAGCCCTGCTAGCAATAAAACACTCTGGTGGCAAACAGCTAATTCATTAATTAACCACAGTATTTGCTGGAAAGGAAAGCACTAAACAACACTGCAGAGAAAGTGCAATTGTGGTTGTTCCAGGTCCCTGTCTGCAGTATGTGAGGCAGAGGCAAGCAATGCCTATGCTGTTTCTAATTATTCCAATTATCATGGCACACTATGAAAACTTGATTAATAACACTGAAGATATTGTTGTGGCAATTAGCCATATGGTTGTGGGACTTTATTCTGTCACGATTTAGCCATTAGCATCTACTTATGTTTGTCAGAACAGAGCATCCGTGACAAGTTGGAGTTCCGCTCACCTTGCCGAGTCCCTGGTGAGCAACACCAGAGAAATGTTTATTCCTGGGAGCCCCGTGCCTGAGTAAATTTTTCATGTGGCATCCGGTCTGACTGGGGACAAATGTCAAGTAGTTTATGCGACGACCCATCAAGCCAGGCTCCTTCTGCACAAGGCGCCTCGTGAGTGGCTTGTCAGGGCAGACTTCTTTCAGGGGAGGATTTGACCAATAAAATTAGTGTCAAATGTCTTGTATTCAATGTTTTCAATGGTTAACTGTTCAGACAGCATGCACCTACCCTTATTTAGATGTGATGAAATGCTCTATTATGACTTTATACACCTATGAGTTACATGTTACCATGTGCTTGAAATGTATCTCTCCAAGCAGAGGGACCATGGGGCAGCACTCCTGTCGGGTTGGTCAGCTGAACTGACAGCTAAGTAAGCCGACAATTTCTATGAGCCACCTTTTTAAAACACAGACTATATGCTACAAAGCAACGCTTATTCAAAGTATCCTTTCCTTTAACTTGTGGTCAGAATAACTGCTCATGTCTAGAAGATCATCTCTAAGGCAAGTGGAAGCTCGAAAATATTCATTAATAAAGGAAGGCTGCCTTGCTTTCCTCCTGAAAACACAGCAGTAGTCTCACCGCTTCTCCAACATTTCTTGCAGATCAGCTACCGCAAATGTGTTTCTGTCAGCAAGTCACTCAAAATCAAAATGTTTGCAATCAAAGGCAACTTCAAACTTGTCTAGCCGTCCACAGTTAGGAATCAACAAGTTAATCCTTATTAAAAAGAGTAGAAAGCACTCAAGAATTAGCATCTTCCTGCACAAGGATGCCATACATACAGCTGATGAAAGCGTGCTTATGTATTTCGGACATGAGAGGAGGAAGCAATAACCCAAGTTCCTGGAAATAACAATAAAATGACACTATGAAAGAAGTTTTTTAAGTAGCACAGAATTTTAAGAAAAAACACAGTCCTGTAGAAATTCACCAGCTACTGTTAAAAAGAACAATAAGAATTGCTATTTTTCCTCTATTTTTCCAATACCTTTACCCTAACAGTAGCTTTCTTTTTATAGTCACCATCTTCCATCTGTATAGATCTTTCACACACTGTGAGGAGACAGAGACATCGTTTAAAACCATAAAAGTAATTGCAAAGAAATAAAAATAGACAGAGGACTCTGAGCAGGTGTAATATTTTTAACTAAATTTAACTCGTTATTTAATGACAAAAATTTAATTGACAAGACATCTGGGCATAAAGCTTGCTGACAAATGTCCACGTAAGAATGGTGTGCACACCTCACTACTAACAGGGCTATATCAGCAAAATTAAGTCATTGGCAATAGGGAGGGACAGGATCTGCTTCTCAGATATACCAACTTTAACGGAGATATAGTTTTAAAACTGAAAAAAAAAATACTAAAATCTTTTTTCCATTTATAACCCTTTGATTGAGATGATCAAATTTGTTTTAAAATAACAGTGTTTGTGGAAAATTATACACTGACTGTCCTAGAAATCCCATCTGTGCACATAGACATTCATACGTGGAGGGGGTTTGGGTACAAATAAGGTAAATAATTAAAAGAGGAAAATAAGGAGAGAAATAAATACTGTGCAGGAAAGAAAGAAGAGACTAAGGATACACAAAAGGTAATAGAAGATTTAGCTGGAAATGAAGTACCAGTGGAGCTGGTACCTTTTTCGTAGGAGCTGTGGAGACCAAGTCATATAACCTATGGGACAGTTTGGACACTGGGCTCTGCCCCATGCCAGTGCCAAGGATTTAAATGTCTCCTTATCCAGAGTGGGTGCTGGTAGGAGGTGAAAGCAGCAGCCTGTGGCCTTGCCTGGAACAGAACTGACTGTTCTCTCCAGAGGTATCTGCAGAACTCCACCTCTTTCCACCACATGGATTCTGAGGTAGAGAGAGGAGACCCTGAAGTCAGAGATGTATCCTTGCAGAGGGAGCAGAACTGCTGTTCTCGTTGTCTCTGCCAAGATGGAAATCTGCTTTCTACTTTGCAGGCCATTATAAAAATACAGTTGTGATTATAATGAAACTGCAGACTATAGTCTGATGATTAAGATGATGTTTTCTACTTGTTAACCAACCACAAATTTTGGACACAGTTTAGTAGACTATGCTGTATTTTCAGCTAGTACTGTTACTCAGTATTTAGAGCAAACTAGAAATATGAAAGAGGAGTTAAAAATGGTGCTATCCAAAAGCTATGCCTGAAATTCTGACAGATCAGATGAGGCCATAATCATTCCTCTTTGGCCAAAGTCATTGTCTGCTAAAGCTCCATGCTAGGAAGAAGCTCTGTCCTAGGAAGAGATTTTGGCATGTACAGCATAACAACGTGGGATAGGGAAAGCAAGAGCTTGGGTTGTCCTGAGAGCTGGACAAACATTCATTGCCACATGTGTTTGTGACTGGCCATATGAGCACCCCAAGTACAAGTGTCACAGCTCCACACACTTTAAACAATTCTTGTGTCCCAGCTTATAGCCAATGCTGCAGAGAGACAGTAGAGGATGTTTCTTTTCCATTTCTATCTTATTTAGACAGCATAAGGTATTTTCAGAAACTTTCTACTAAGTACATGTGGATTTGTGATTATTTCTTGCACTGCAAATTTGGCAGTAAGTCCTAGATCCAATTATTCTTTGCTTATTCACTGTTTTATACAAACTTATTGTTATATATGGACCAAAACCTGTGACAATGAAAAATACAGCAGGTTTTACAGCTGTCTTACTCAAACAGGTGCCTAATTTCAGAAATTAAAAAATTACTTTTTATTATATTTTTTGCCAACCAGAAGTATTCCTCCAGCAAAGAATTCAAGTTTTGGTATGCTTCTCAGAAATTTCGGGGTAAAAAAGTGGCACTAAAAATCCCTCTGACTCTGGCAGAAAATCTGTTGCACACTTCTACATTTGAAATAATACATATCATAAAATAATGCTGATTTGAATTCTGTTTACCTCTGTATACTTTGATCTTTTCCCTTAAAGCTGTATTTTAACTTCCTTCTGAGGAGAAGACTCTTTTTCTGAACCTCTGACCTTCCAAAGCTAATGCGAGAGGGACACAATGAGCATTACAGGATTGTTTTCAGGCAATTGAAAAAGGACCTGACATCCCAATTCTCCAGAATTTCCTATGACTAGGAAATGTAGATGGGGAAAGTGTCAGTCTGATGGGCTAGAGGTGAAGGAGGCATTTTCAGGAATGCAGGTAGGCTCTTCTGCAGGCTGCTTCCTGGCTATTGGAGAAAGTGAGATGTGGGCAAAGATGTGATCAGATACAGGATAAATGATCTCTAAGGGGAGGCATGAAAAGGGAGGGCTGGAGGCTAGCTGTCTCTAAAGGCTAATTTATCTGACCATACTCTTCAATGATGCAGAATAACGAAGCCACAATGTACCTGGAGGGTAAGAAGCCAGAAACAGACCTGATGCTGCATCTGGGCTTATGGAGCCAAATGATTTAAACCATGGCAGCATGGCACCTAGCACTGGAAACCTCCTGCCAGAGGGACTGAGATACATTCCCTTCAGCTTGTGGGAACAGAGTAGCCCTCTAAAACAGATCACACTGGTTTGTGATAACCCCAACCCAACAATTTCTTGAGGCACATCCTGACTCAGTCATAGCTTATGGTTGTTTGGGATGTAGGAGGTATTTTATTTGAGGTAATTATGCTATTGAGCATTTACTTGGCTGTGACAGGTAGAATGCATACTTTGAGGAGGTGGCATCTATCTCTGCCAGTTGAACCAGGCTGTGAAAACACTTGCCAACAATTATGATACTTTCCTACTGTCTTGGGTGGTATTCCACAATCTTAGATATGTGATCCCTTGCCTGCTTTTGAAAGGTCACTGTTCAGGATACCAATAATTTATGGAGTTTACTTTCATACAGAGCTGGCATGGTCTACAAAGGATTTGTTCACAGAGAGTTTTGCAACCTTTTGACATCCAAACCAGGCTGATTCAGCAACAGCTCTGATTTGGATCAGAGACTGAAAATGGAGGCTATCCTTGCAACATTATCTTTTACTGTTTTTTTTTTTCTGTTAGAAGCTCCAAGTCTGAGGTTTATACACACAGGTTCAAAGAGGTTTATGCCCAAAGACCTCACTTGTAATTGAGGGAAATAACTTGCACCACAAAAATGATTGGAGCAATCAGATCCAAATTCCCTGTTAAATTGTCTGCAGAATATTATCTTCAGAAAATGTCCATCATCTCAGACTTCAGCTTGGCTTTCTCAGAATTTGTGGAGTCTTGGGAGTTCGTTTTGATTCTGTCCAATCATTAGTAATAAATAACTTTTTAAATCCAGCATCAACTTTAGGAAAGCACTTGATGAGGACAGTAAGAACTACAGTATGGAGAATAAAAGAACTGAAAGCACATCCATCTTTTGAAAGCAAATGTAACCCACAGGATAAAGCACCAATTTAGGAATTGGGAAGCACAGCCATAGGCAAATTATCGTCCCATATAATTATTCTCTCTTTATGGAAGATAAGCATAATAACTTTCATCAAGTGTTATGCATTAAAACCTTATCAGAGAAATGATTATATTAAAAAGCAGTATTTTACTATTGTGATAAAACAATTGTGAATAATCTTATAATGAATATCATAACATATAAAATGATGGAGTTTTCACACATCAAACCCAAAGGCTGAGATTTACTCTTATAAAGGATCTTCTTTTCTTAGCATGGTCTAAGATTAGTGAGGGTAATACCTATTCATCAGTTATCCTACCAGTATTAGAAGACAACAAAATGGCACAATTTTTGATATAAATGTGTCTATCAGAGGTACATGTCAAGAAACGAACAAGTTGAATATCTGAGGCAAGGATAGTGCACAGTATAAGACACAATTCTACTGGCTTTGAAGGCTGACGGGTCAAATGTAGAGATTTTATTTTAGAAAGATTAACAAGTTTGGATATAATAAATAAGTTTTAAAAAAAGACACCAGTTTTATGGCCCACTGTACTTTCTCTCAGCCTTATACTTCAAAATCTGTAAAGTGCTCCTTTACTATGCCTAGTCAAAACCACCTCACCACTTGACTTCTCTACTAACAAACCTCTATTTCACAGGTATCAGATACTTTTCAGATTCACTGGCTGATGATTACGGAACTTTCACTGAAACTACTGATTTATCATCACTGCCTTGAAAGTAGACATCCTGCTACACAAAGGGACAAACAAAACTTTGAAATTATTTGATAAACTTCTAAAGCAGTTGGAATTTACAGAAAGCAGAACAGTGCATACTGTTTTTGAGATTTTGGAGGTTATGCCCCTAGTATAAACTTTTGACCCCATATTCCCTTCCATTTAATGTTGATAAATGTGAGTATTAAACTCAAAGGCATTGAACTACTTGCTGTCAGTTGTGCCATTGCACAGATATAAGCACAATTATTAACTGTGTCAAATGCAGATTTACTGAGACAGTAAGTTAACTACTAATGTCAAGGATATAGGTGATTTGGGTGCTAATAAATTTGTGTATCATGGATGATTAAAACTTGGAGTGGAAGGAGGATGACTATGTTGGAACAATATGTTCCATAGCTATTAGCAATTTTGTACTTATTGATGATGATGCAACTGTGACTGGCGTAGCTGCAATCATGATGTGTCTCTGTGAACTGAGGCCAGAGGAAGTGTTTTAACCAAGGAGGCACCAGGCAGATAGCCTCATCCTGCACTACAAACTGGGCAAAGTACAGGTTCAATGACCTTTCAGAGGCTCCAGTTGATACAGACACTAACTTGGCGGAACTGAATGACTTCTTTATTGTCTAGTTATAACATGGAGTTTCACTACCATGCCAAACTGCTCCAGCATAATTCATTCAAGGCTAAGAAGAATGATGTTTCAAAGAGAAAATGTGAAGTCACACAGTTAAAACTCAGGAAATGCATGCACCTAATTCCTGCCACATTGTGAAATCCATAGTTCTGCATGTATATCTCCTTTAGCTCTGATTTCTATCAAAAATATGCATAATTTTAATGCTAATTTCTATTAAAATATGCATCACAAAACATAGCAGATGCATGCAGACAATTAACATATTGTATTAACTTCTGCATTTTTTATTCTTTATTGAATCCTCTGTATTGCATTAACTTTATTTTGCATTTTCTTTGTTTTCCTTTCACTACCATAAAACTGATTTGGTTTTACTAATGTTATTCTAAACGCTTTCAATTGGATCAATTCACTTATCATTGGGGTGAAGAACTGAGGAGGGGTCATCATGAACCTTAGCTGCTGAAGTCAATTTTCTGCTAGACTGAATCAAAAGAGCAAGACTGCATCTGTTTGTATTGTTCTGTATTGGTAAATGAAACTTTCCTTTTTTTCTTTCCTTTTTTTATTTAATTTTATTTTTTTTTGCCACAAAAGCTTGATATTTGCAAAAGCTGTAAGACTGTGGAGACCATAATCTGAAATCACGAGAGCCACAATTTTTATGACTACAATCTTCTTTTCCTGGTGTTCAGGCAGTGGTTTTGGGGTGGATTGCGCTGCATGCGTTCTGATGAGACATTTACAATCTCCTTTATGCAAATTACCCCAGCAGCTGTTTAAGAGCTGTGGTTGTCAGACCAGCAAGGAGAATGTGATTTGGTATGTCACAAATGGGGCAGGGCTTTATTAGGCTCTGCTACAAAGTTTTAGCAGATGCCTTAGCACAGATTCAGTGTGATCCTGTAACCCTATTATAACTTTATTGCTTATGGAAAACACAAAAAGCTACCAAATACTGTGGGGATTCTCAGAAATAAGCACTTCACACTGACTATTTCTAAATTAAGTGCAAATAATAAATGTAATCTTACCATTTAGAGTGGAAAAACTGCAGTTTTCCCCAAAGAAATCATATGCAGCTGAAGGAGCTTTCCAGGGACAAAAAACAGCAGTAACACCTTTAAGAGACAATTTTACCAATAACCAATGAAGACCATTTTTTGTCTTTAAAAATGACTCATCAGTAAGCAAATACTACTAACAACACATAAAAATATTAGGAGCCTTTGATAAAGCTGCCTACTGAAAATGCTGTATCTGGATTAGACTGGATATTCCATGGTTAGGAGACAGAGTATAAGATTCACAGAGGATCCTTTTAGGCCTGAAAGACAGACACATCTCCTTTACTTGACTTCCCTGTGATTATGAGTTAATGCATTACAGGTTTGCTTTTATTAAGATTCACCTTGAACTGATGTTTCTTGTTCTTATGCTTGCCATCACATAGCTCCAGAACCTTGCTTCTACAACATGTAGCAAGAACTACATCCCCCTTGAAACTTCCTGATATTCAATAAAAAATTTTGAGGCCATTTTGGATCATTTTGCTTTTGACAACATTGCTCAACTTTAGCTCACTTCCTTTCTTGTTCCATGTTTATTCCCTGACACACTTCCATTGACCAGATGTTGACCTTCTCAATTTCTGTTTGACAAATGATGATGAACTGAATTTCTTTTTAATATGGTTAACCAAAAAATACATATGGCATTTCAGGAGAGGTCTTACCTGTACAATAGCACTCACTTATCTCTTCTTGAAACACAGGTAACCAGACAGCATTTGTCTTTTACATAGCTCTTCAATTTGGTGGCTCCAAGGCATTTTTCACTTTCATCCTTTTATCAAACTTTTTCATTAAGTAAAAAACAGTGCCCTTTTATTCTGCTCTGTCAATCTGTGTTTTAACAGTTATGCCTCATCTGGCTGGGTGGACAGACATCGCTAATATTGCCACCTAATGATGATTTATAACATAATATTGTATTTGGAGGGGTAACTGTTTTTGAGGATTTTAGCCCCTTCAAAAATTTCTCAGAATACTCCAGTCTTCATTTTCTTAAATGCCAATAAGATGCAAATTCAAAGTTCTCAGAAGAATAATGTGACCAGTCCTCATTTGATTCTATTCAAGGACTATGTACTGGTAGAATTTGCTTGTTACACAAATACAAAAAGAAAATACTTCTAGGACATACATATATTTAATCATTCAGTTCTGTCTGTAATTATGACTACAGTTGCCTGCTATTCTTCTAATGAATAGCAGCTTTCCTTTAAAGTTTGCGTTAAGAACAAAAGAGTTCAAAGGAGACGACTTGGAGTGAAGGAACAATGAAAACAGTTGCTTGTAACAGATCTTGAATTTTGACCTTAAGTACATTATTTACTATGGCAAATATTATAACAGGTATGGCAGGCACAATAAACAAATCTTTTCAGTTGCCACCTGCAAATGCTACAGTGGTAATCTATATACTGAGGGAATTAGGGAAAGGATAAAATTTTGTAACAACAACTTCAAGGAAAACCACAGGGCAGTAAATGTGTTACCCTCAATGTATCTGTGTTGCTTAGGAGAGTATACTACAGTCTTTCAACACTGAAGGTTCATGCTCTGAAAATACAACCTTCAGAAGTCAACTGAAACATACAGCAAAAAAAGAACTTGAATCCACTTTGTGTGTGTGCAAACACATAGTGCACTCCTCATAATACCTGAATGCCAAGCAAACACGTCTGATCACAGTGATGGTACTACTCAGAAGAATCACTAACACAAGCACTGGGATTAAATATTTTTTCTGACTGTAGTTATTTCATGAGGAAACTAGAAGTAACTGCCCAAAAGGACTTCAAAACAGTATGATTAAACCCAGCAAAATACAAAAAGAGAGTTTCACTTTTTCATCTGAAAGTATGATCAGAATAGACTTCTTACATTAGCTCAAAACTATGTGAAGATACAAAAGATCTACTAAATCTCCCCCATAAATTACAATTTAAACATTTTCTTTTCCTCAAAAACAACTTTCTCTCATTCCTCTTGTACATTAACCTCTTCAATTATTTCACTGATCCCCTAAAAAAGCTGTCTTCCCACTTACACTCAAATTCTTGAATGGTTTGTGGCAGCTTTATAGCAAGGGTTTCTGTTACTAATTCAGGATCTGTCTGAATGGAAACTGTCCACGATTTCCTGAGAATACATTCATCATGATCCTTTTGTTCAACATTTGTCTGAACTTGGCATATTACCTTTGTAAATACGGACAAGTATAAAGAACTACATCTTGAAATGACCATTACAACAAAATGCTGTTGCTAGCTTTGAAACCCACTGTATGGCATTCCCAAATCAGTTTTCTGGGTTTCCAAACAGAGTTACTTTCTCCTATGGAAAATCTCTCCACTTGGAAGCAATGGAACTGGCAGGGCACTCCTCTAAGCCTGTATTTCAACCTGACAAAAAAAACCCCAGAAAACTCAGGCCTTCTTCAAACCTAGTTCAGTAAAGGGAGCCCTTTTCCTCATTCACACTGATCACCTTTATTCACTTTCTCCTCAAACATGCACCTACCAGCAGCTCTGCCATCCCTCTACTCTTGCCTCTTTAGTAAGAGTTGTCTCTTTTGTGTCTTCTGTCATTTTGAATATTCTCTTCTACTCTGAGACCCAGCAACTTGGCTCTGTCCACACATCACGCTCCGTCCTGTCTTCTTTTTGTCTTTTTTTAAAAATACCAAGTTACTGTCAGCTTGAAAACCAGCCTGGGAAGACAGATGGCCAGATATACATCACAAAAGTGAACCACAGTCAAATTCAAACTTTTGTTAAAACGAAGAGTGAGGAAGAAGTCAGGTGGTCTGAAATACTTCCACCACCTTATGTTACAAAGAGTCTGCTTGAATGGGGAAGGAAAGCAGAATAGTCCTGCTTTGCACAGTTTAAGGTTCTGCAGATAGCCTTCCTTGGATCCCTCAGACTAGACATCCCACTGCTCCCTGCCCACCTCCAGCAAGGTCTGGCACTGCCTGGATCATGAGTAGATCTGGTGGGTACCACTGGTCACAAGTGGCTGGATGAGGAGCTGCTGTCAGACCAGCTGCATTGGCTCCACCTCCACCAACCCCAACAGCACCTGAATTGCTGTGGTGCTGTTTTCTTGTGTAAAGGTGGTTGTGACACTAATAAGGCCAGAAGGGTCAGGGAGGTAACAGCAGCAGGGATGTGTTCCCAGCTGGAAATGTGCACGTTTCCCTCTGCAGCAGCGGCAGGGACTTCAGCTGCAGACTGCCAATCTCTGGAATTTCTTAGGTTCTTCTCTGAAGGTTCATTTTGGCTTTATGAGTTAATCACGTCAGGAGAAGTCATTTCAAATCACGTACCTTTAGGAGTAATTATATATTTAAATGATTAAACAAACCAGTAAGAAAACATATCTAGTGCAGAATGAAAGCAGTTAACATTGAAATTCTTTTTTATATTTTTATATTAGTATCACAAGTTGTTTGTAAATAACTTGCTCATTTTACATATGTAAAGAGTTCTGCCATGCCCTGCAAAAATAAATTAGATTTTATTGGTGCCCGGGTATTTAATAACTTCTATTTATTTGCTGCAAGAGTGGAGAATTAAGATAGAGTAGTTTATTTCACCAAAAGACTGACAAATGGCTCATTAGACACTTATGGAACTGAAGCTAATTGTATGATTTTTTGTTGTATTAATTGTCACTGCCTGCTTAGCTGGCTAACATTGGTCATCAATACAGAGCGTTTTCCTTTCAATCTCCAAAAGAGGTGCAAAAAAAAATAAGAAGGAATTTTAAGAAAAACAGAACAGTATTTATTTCCTAATATAAACAAAAATACTATTTGGATTGTAGGAGCATGAGGGAGGAGTAAGAGAGGATTAATGGGCTGGCTGTTCCCCACTGGGGCCACCAATAACAATCAATTCCAAACAGCAGTCACCTCACATCATCTAACAGCTTGAATCGTCGATATTCAAAGATTCTCTGCCCCCCCTTTTTTTTTTCTGATTAAATATCATTTAAATTGCATCCTTTTTTTTTATTTCGTCGGAGACATAAGGTCAGAATTGATTGAATATGTACTACCTGCATATAATGATTTCCAGTTTTTTACAATCATGTGCTAATGCTGCACAGTAATGGCCTATGGATGAAGAGACAGATGTACTACCAGTCATTCGCTACACATTTGCATTAACAAATCATCATTTAATTGAAGCCCATCCAACAAGTTTATGCTACTTAAATAAAGTTCCTTTCCATAAAAGATGGTGCAATGACACATGGTTGTTAACTGCAAGGTAAATAAAAAGTAGTATTTATTTTCTTGTCACTGGTTTAGGTAAGTATTAAAATGTACACTTATTAATTTGTATTTTGCTTTGAAATAAACCACCTGACATCTAACGTAGCAATCCAAGCTAGTACTACTATGAGACGAGATAATTCACTTGTAGAAATAATCGTTTTGTAACACCACAATTTCATGCTTTACAGATTTTTATTTCCCCCCAAAATATATAATAGAACATAGTTTATATGAAGGCTATACATGAGTTGTGTGTTAATACTTTTAGGCAAGCTCTAATAACACAAACCTCAAACCCTGCTGCTATCAACATGGGCTACAATTTTTTTTATGTCTCATTGTTGACTACAAACATTGGCACCACACTTAGAAACCTAGTTGCCTCCCTCCACAATTTAGATATTACTGCTTTCTTTTTAATACTGTCTAGGGAACAATTCAGGTAGGTTGTGATGCCCCTACATGTTTCAGATATAGAAAACCACTATCTATTCATTTCTCCTTTCAGAGCATGTTGCAAAATATTAAAATCTGAGAAGAAAGCGTGTCATAAAATGAGGAACCTATAAAACCAATTTTCTCTATTTCTAGAGGTGGTTTAACAGTACTTTCAGCATATTCAGCTCATGGTACATTTTTACATCTGCAAACAGAAGAAAGATATTTTGATACTGTCTGTTAAACTGACAAACAATACTTCGAAGCTAACATGCTAGGACAAGGAGATATATTTTTAATTGTGTTTTTGGCTTAAATCTACATTTTTTAGAAACCACAATCTTTTAGGATGAAAGCACTATATAAATGAAAGATGGTATTAGTAATAATAGTTGACATCCTTTACTATGCAGGTACTGGCTTACATCTAAACACACAATTGAATTTTTTTTAACCTAAATACAAAAATAATCATCTATTTCCCTTTCTTGATGATACACTGAAAATAAAATATTTATTAAAAAAAAAGGGGGGAAAAAAGAAGTATCTTAGGGAAACTAGAAAATTCATTCACAGAGGGAGAGAAGGCAGTCTTTTCTAACCAGAGCAAGCAGAATTAAAAGATAGATACATTTTCCTTCCCTTCAGAAATGTGTAGGGATGTGAGGTGACAGGAGAGTCTCCAGTATGACCTTTTGTTGTTGTTGTTACTGATGATGGAAAATATATTAAACATTTCACCATACCAAGACTGAAACTACAATGTAGAACTCAGAAATATATCTAAAAGCACACTGCAGCACACAAGAAGAGATAAAGCCTAAGATTTATTTCCTCAGACAAGAAACAGTGTATAAAAGCTACAAAATGCAATCCCATACAAAATAAACAGACATACAAAAAATCCCTACTGTGATTTGCCTGCATGTTCTCCAATCTTTTTTTATATGCTAACTCAGAACAGTAATTACAGATCTTGCAAGTTGACTTCTGTTTTCCAGAACTATGAGTTGTACGTAAAACATGCCTTTTCATCGAAACAATTACAATTAATCAAAACAGTGAAAGCTAATACTACTCAAGTCCAACCTACTGCTGTGCCCAGCAATATATCAAACTGTCTGTTGTCAAACATACTAAACAAACTTCAACAGAATGTTTTCACTACAAATAAGAGAAAACATGCTTGCTAAGTATTTTTTAGTCAAACTGCAACCTCAGTAATCCATTCTGTCACTGGATTTTAATTTGCAGTAGTCAATCACAGTCTCAGACAGATCCGTATTTGACTACAGAGCGGTAACTCACTGGGACTAACAAATGAGTACCTGCAAATGACTACTATAGCCCCAAATTAGTTTAGGGATTTACATTTATGTACTCAGGTTTGTTCCTTTACACCATCAACTTTTTTCAACATGAGATTTTGAAACGAAAGAAAGAGGGAAAAGGAAGACCATGTACTACTTTTCACTGTTACTGTCCTAGAAACACACCAGCTTAATGGTACTGTGTTTTCTTCAATGTTCATATTCATTTAAACTATTACTAGCATTTATTGAAATCTTCATTAAAGAGAAGCTTCTACCTCTGAATTTGCTCATAAATTAACAAAAACCACTCTCCAGAAACTCAAATTCATATTAAACACAGATCTCATCCATGATGTATCTCATCCATGACATATTATAAATAGTCAACAAAAATAGATATACTTACACTTCTCATGGCACCTCCCCTGCCCTACCTAGGAGTCATAACTATTTTCTTAATAAAGAAATATGGCATTTGGTATCTGACGGGAAAAAACTGTTTACCAGTGAAGTCAGTGTTTTTTGCAATTGGTAATCAATGCAGAAACTGAAGTTTTACATAAAAGAAGTGATACAGAGGACAGGAATATTGGAGTTTAACAAACAGATCAGGCCTTTATTACCAGCAAGCTCCATTATGGATTTGTGAGCTTTGTAAGCCAAGCTCCCCCAAGTGTAATTAAATTTTTATTTATAATGTGTTTGTGACTGTTAACTTCATGTTGCCTCTGCTTGTTCTCCCCCCAAATCCAATGTGAAATAGTATTCCACATTTACTGCTGCAGAGAGCGGTGCTTTATTCAGTTGCTGATTTCATCTCTAGCCTTATAAGAGATGAGAAGTACAAATAAACATATTGTATATTATTTATACACAAACACCCGTGTCTTTAAGCATAGATATATACATATACACTCCTGCATGCAGACGCCCTAAGCCAAAACTGAGGACAAAAGAAGTACATGTCAGTTAAAATTGAACACATGTGAGCAAGCATCACTTTTTTTCCTACCAAGAGCACTATTTATCACATATTTATATCGTGGAGAGACATGAAAGCTTCAGTAAGACAGGGCGATGCAGCACTGCAGAGTACATTTTATGCCGCAAGCCATGTCTGAGATTAGTGTAAATGTACCAGGAAAAGGTTCTAAACTCCAACAAAGCTGGCATCCACGCTTTATTTTTTTGCTCATTTATGAGGAGGACTTCATGAAAAAGCCCTCTGACTCCAAGAATGTATTTTTTATTTTTTGCATTAACTCTTTTCCTGCTTTCATTCAGGTATTACCCTCCGGTACCAATACTTACATAAAAAAAAAAGAAGCTTAATATAAGTAACCACAGGAGGATCTCTTCTCCCCTTGAAAAACTGCAAATAAAGATGTCAGCTATTGAGTATATTTGTGGCGTCTCCAGCAGCTGCTGTTAAATACCAGCTGGTCTAGCTGATTAAAATTACCTCCGAGTTGGTATTATAAAGATGCCTGGGCAGCGTTGCTGTATTAATGGATTATTGAGTGAGCGATGAAAACCTTGGCCAGCTGATGCGTTTTATTACAGATAGGCTTTATGATGTGTAATCACTGTAATTTTTATAACTAGAGGAAACGGGAAAAAAAGAAGAACCTTCTTTCTCCCCTTGCTCACAGTGAAATCAGTTGAACCAGATTTTTTTTTGCCAGTCTGTTACTTAGGAGTTAGCTAAATAATTTGGGTTTTAACAGTTTCTGCATATGTAAGACTTTATCCACACCTACACAGACACAAAGAATGAGAAACTGTGTTCAAGGCTACCCTGTGTTTACCTATTTTACATATGCTTAGGTTTACACATTGGATATTTATTTCGTCCTTTGACTACCAGGCGAGTGCTGCAACTGGCCATATGAGATAAACCCTTGTGCATTATTTAATGACTGAGCTACACTGCAAATACACCTCATATTCTCCAGGTTCAGCAATTCAGCTGGTGAGGTCTCGTGTCTGGTCTCTCCATCTCTTCCCTCCCACATTCTCCTCCCCTTCCAGAAAAACCTTCACAAAGTACGTCATTTAACCATCTCTCAAACGTTCTTCCCCCTTACTTAACCACATATTTACTATGTTGTCTTGACTTCTGATGGTAGTTTAGTTTGCTACCAAACTAAATGTGCCAATTATGAAAAACATGTAACTGCTACCAGTTTGGAGGTTTAATTAAAGAATAAAGGACTGGGTACTTGGAAGATTCAGATATAGTCATGATGACTTCTGTTGTGAGGTGCTTCAGCATTCAAGCCAAATGCTGTTTACTGAAAGCATCTCAAGAGAAAATACTGCAATTTTTTCAGGAATGGACTCACACTAAAAGCCAACTAATGATACCTGAAATTTTTCAGTGGAATGGGAAATGTTGAAACGTAAAAAGAGAGTAAAATTAAAAAAAGGTCTTAAGCTCTTAAAACTTTCTTAAGGAAAAATAGCATTGCTTGTATTTTTCCACAGGAGATAATTAATATTAACTCTTCCACAAAGTTAAGAAAACAAGTCTCTATAATGTTCATAAACTGATACAAGTTTACAAAATTTTATAGGAAGGACCCTATGAAATATAGCTGGGTATTATTCCAACCCATAAAGTACAGACACAAATTTTTGGGAGTTGCTACTACACATACACTCACCTGCAACCTCTGTGGAGGATTGATTTTTTACTCATGCTGGAGTTTATGTGAAGTCCTGCAGACAGATTATGAAAGCATTTCCTAGAAGAAAAAGCTGCTCTAATTCCAACATTTAATAATCAAAAGATAAATTAGCTCAAAGATGGATCAAAAGATAAGTTAAAGCTAATTTAATGAAGAAGTTTGTTAAAGGCAATGATTTTACAAAGAACTATTTTTTTTTATTTAAAGGTGAGCCTTAGAAATAGGATTTTGGTCCATCCAAGACTAAAATCACCTAGGTGCTCTCCTTCTTACATTTTATGAGTAGAAGCTAAGTTGCACTATGGTGCAAATGTGCATTTGCAAGACCAACACCTGATAATCTGAATATGTGAATATGTAACCTGATATCTGAATCTCTGCTGAATCATCTGGCTGTTCTGAAACACTTTTTGCGCAGCCATGACTAGCTATTGAAATGATGCTAGTTGTCTGCAAATGGAGGGAGAAAAGCACGTTTCACCAGGCAGATATGCTGTAGATAAAAAAGGACCCTTCCACTCTTTCTAATTTCATCTTCTTTTACAAAATTGTGTTACCACTGAGGTTGGAAAAGACCTCTAAGATCAGCAAGTCGAACCTGCACTGCTGAGTTCATGATGAATGTCCCTAAGTGCCACATCTACACCCCTTTTAAATACCTCAAGGGATAGCAATCCCACTGCTTCCCTGGGCAGCCTGTTCCAATGTTTGACAACCCTTCCCATGAAGAAATGTTTTGCAATATGGAATGTTGTTTCTGCAGAACATCTGAGCAGGGGCAAAGAAGATGGGCAAAGCCATTACGACAGACCAAGGAGGGATGTGTAAGGTGAAACTAGACCAAGCTGTGAGGCTGCAAAGCTCCCTGCAGACACTTGTGCCAGTCTGAAGCACCTCAGCCTCGGGTTGTGCCAAGCGCAGACAGCAGAGCCGCAGGCGGCTGCTCACAGGGGCAGTGCCATCCAGCACCTGCCGTGCCTCCATGGTGCAGCTGCAGCCTGAGCGGATCCTGCAGTCTGAAACCTCTTTCAGAAGGGAGGTGTGTTTTCATGCTTGTTCCAATAAAGAAAATAAAATGAAATAATAAAATAGTGATGGTTTTAGTTTGGCAAAACACCCACAGTTCCTATTTTCTCAAACCATGTGACATTCACCATTCTGCTGGGAGCCAACAATGGGTCAGCAGCTTGGAGCCATGAGTGAAAAATAAACCACAGAACTGTCTGTCCCAATGACTTTTTGGTTTTTCCTGTGGTGCACTCCACACACTACTCTGAAAGCATTTACCCCTTGGGCACAGCTTAGTGGGGGGTTGCTGCGGTGCTGACCAGGTCAGGGCTGCCATTTCCTAAGAAATTGCTGGTACTCCATGCCTTGCCCCAGCTCCAGGATGGGGGAAATTCAGCTTGTCTGAGCTCTCCCACTGCATATTTTTCATGCATTTAGTGTACTTCCAACTTGAGCAACCCTCACAAAAATAAATGACAAACCCACCCTGAATCTGCAAGGCTTTGTGGGTATTTCTGGGCTGAGGCACATTTACCATACAGCATGGAGAGGTGTCTCTTGGTTCTAACCATGGATGGGAAAAAACCCCTTAGTATAGAGGAAGACATAGCTATGGTTGAGACATAGTGCTAACGTGAAATACTCCAAGTTTCCCACAGAAGGACTACTTGAAGTACAATTTATATCACTGTCACCCAAGGGGATCCACATCAAGACAGCCAAGTGGAAGCACTGAAAAAGTAGATCATTGTGTCCAAGAAGGAAAAATTAAAGGAAGGCAATCCTCTAAAAGTGAATATGATTACAGTATGTGTAACAAGTATTTTTACATTTGTAGTAAATACATATGCATTGATAAACTCTGAATTAATGGTCAATTTAACATGCATGCTAAATTCTACGCAAAACAAGATTCTTAATTCACTTGGGTTAATAAACATAAAATTCTGATAATTACAGATACAATAATGTCATATGAGCACTTTAAACATATGCTGTGGGAATTAAATCCAGGCTATTCCTGCCCACTAAGGACCAGTTTTTAATCTTCGATGCATGATATGTAGTAATGGATTTTACGAGTTGACTTTTTTAAATTTGATGATCAGGTTAATGAAATTTATAATGATATTTTTCACACCAAGTTCAAAATAGTAGTTAACTCCTTGGCAGAGGAATTCAGATTGGACATGTAATGGATGTACCAGCAACTGCTGATGTGAAAGGATTAATCATCATTTTAGACTTTTATTAAATTAGATAAAATGGGATAGGCATGAATCAGAATATATAGCAATTAATCACTGGACTTTATTGAGTCTTTTAAAAATCTTATTTGGTCCTGAGTTGACAACTAATCTAGGCCATTCTGTGCCAGTTTGACAAACTCTCCAGATAATGACTGTGACTAGAACATTAATAATATCGTCATTTAGCAAAAAATATTTATTCTCTATGTAAACTATTTTTTTTTAACATTTGTGGGTGCATTAGTCACACCACAACATTGCAATTCAGCTGATCTTCTGCTACTGAAATATTTTGCTTTCATAAATTTGCTTTTTTTTTTGAAATTTAGGTAATGGATAGACCAGTATGTACAGATGACCAAAGTTTTTGGTATATCCAACTAGCACTTAATGTAAACTGTTACAGCTATACACACTGGAATTGCTAGAAAATAAAAATTACTAAACTTTTGAAGTTTATTTATTGATCACTGAGAACCACCCTAGTTAAATTACCATAAACCTCAACATCACAACAACTACTAATCCAGCTAATAGGAATTAAGGGAGATGGAAGATACATAATAAGCATCTGGGGGATATGGAATTTATCCCATGAGTGTAGTAAAGAGCTCATAATTTAAGAGTGCCAAAACCCAAGTGCATCATGAAGGCCTTTCCTCACAAGTGACATTAATTGCATATCCCACAGATGCTTATTACATATTCTATTTATACCTCTGAGAAGAAAAATATTCGTTTAAAGTTTAAAGGTTTAGTACTGCTTAAACACAATGTAACACAGCTGTCTCATGATGTCACAGGGAATATCAAAGGCTGCAGCACAGAGTCATAATGTAAGAAATAGTTTAGACAGAAGATAAATCAGGGAATGTGCTTCAGCATGAGAGCCCCAGAGCTCAGATGTACATTAAAGCAGGATGTATAACTACGTACTTCAGTTGGATTTGGGATTACACTATTAAAAAGGTTTTTCTGATTACAACCATTGAAATAAGAAAAAGGAGAATTAAACCTATTTCAATTATTTTAAACAGTTTTTCAATAAGTAGCCTGTCAAACCATTTATACAAATATATGAATTGCTAAAGTCAAAGATGCTATTATCTTTTTTACTGCCCAGTCTATGCAAATATAACCATCATCATTAATGTTTCTAGATATTAAGCATGTTATTATGTGTTGAGTATTCTGCAAGGACTATTTTCTTCTGTCAACATCACTCTTTTGTGATTTCTCTCATAGATAAATAAGGCAATGAGAATTCTTTGATTCAAAATGTCCCATATACTTCTAGCTAACTATATTTACATTAGCAAAAAACCCCCCAAACCTGATGTTACTGATTTTGCATGTCATTCCTACATGTACTTGTTAGAAAAATAATAAACTGCAAGGCCCAAGCTTAGACTCTAACAGCTCACACAACATTCACTAATGAACACTGTAAACAACTAAAGACTCTGTTTAGATGTGTGAAATTTTGAGTTAAACACTGTAAAGATATTTCATAACATAAACATTACACAGTTCTACTGCTATGTACTGCACATGTGGGTATGTGTATAGATTTATCCAAAGTATGAAAATATTTTTTACTGACTTCTCCACTTCTGTGAATAAAAACCTAGCTTTATCGGTAGGAGTAACAGCAGTCAGAAGCTGCAAGAGTTTCATTGTTTCATATTTTCTGCATTACATTATATTGTGAATTTAAAAACCAGAAAAGATGAAATTTCTTTTCTCTCTCCACTTTCTCAATACCAAGAGCAAGAGTTATTAATTCTGTGGCACTCGAAGATCATTGTATTGGAATCTTTTTCAGACAAAAAATGTATAAAAGGTAATCAAAGGAAGTATGCTAACCATGGTCCTAATTTCAAATAAGGTGATAAGAAGGAAAGAAAAGAAGATCATTAAAAGTGACAGATGGCAGTATAAAGGCCTATGAAGGCAATGCTCTCTCACGGACTTCTCAAGTTGATGTTATATTGGGTGATGCCATTTAGCTTCTCTGAAATTTGGGAAGAATTGCTGTTCTGCTATCAATACATTCCATAGTGAATAACAAAGTCTAGGTGCATCCATGGTCCTTTTTCCTTAGAAACAGTGCTATCTGGAAGTTCAAGGGAGTCATCACTGGGAGTCAATACCAAGCTGTGAATGCTATGCTGAGAGTGTTTTCAGAGAAAGAATATAGAAGGGCAGCACCCTTGGCTTTCTGTAAAGATTCAAGTATGACTCATTCATTCATTTCGAAATATGTATTGGAAATAAGCTCCTACTCTAGTCTGCTTTTGTTCTTTTTCACTAGACAATTCTATTTTGCAATGCTGTGCACAGATTTTCTCTTCTTGCCAAAATCTATGGAGTCTTCCTGCTAAGTTATGTACCTTAACCCTTTAGAGCCTCTTGCTATTACATTCAGTATGAAGTGTGATGAAATAGTCTCCCCATTTTTACAGCATTAGTTTGATGAAATAATTCTATTCTTAGAAGTGTTTCTCAAATATAATTTTTCATGCTTTACCTACACTAAATTATTGTGAATTCATACAATATGCAAAAGTTACACAAAATTGTGCACGCTAATTAACAGCACTACTCTTGAGCAACCTATTCCTGTGACCTGTGTTAATGGATTTTGTTCTTCAGATATGGATGGCTTGCTTTAATATTTCATAGGGTACTTTTAAAAACTCTTGCTGAAAACCACATCAGAACCAGGAAAGATTCTCAAGGCATGTACCTATTTGGAACAAGAATTTTTTTTTTAATTGACGAGGCTTCTATAACTCTAAGAAGATGCTGGAAAGAGGTTCACAAGGTCATGGAGAACTACTATCCAGCTCACTCATTTTAAAAATTAGGACAGAGTGTTGCATTATTTTTAGGGCAGGATCTTTTACTGTTGCATGGACTTCCAACATTGTTATGTATCTTTTCAGCTCAAGATGTCCCAATAAAACAAATGCCAGACAAAAATCAGAACATGTAAGGGGAATTCTACAGGTTGCCTGTAGTATTTCCCACCTTTCCCCCCTCCCTTGCCCAAACCGCTCACCTCAGTCTGTAACGTGGATAGACTGAAGGGCAGGGACAGCACTGTCCATAGGTATAGAAATGGCTATCCAATAACTAGTCTTTAAGGTATCTGAAGTGGAAGCAGAGTGACTTGACTACCTGGAGAATTATTACTTTGGTGGGGAGAAAACCCAAAAAGGAAGCATTCTTACCAGTACTGACAGTATAGTGCCTTTCATTTTCCCAATTAACAGCATTCTACTGGGCAATCAGATGCTTTTAGAGAAAATGCAGACTGGCCATATTCCTACAGAATTCCTATTTCACTAATTTTCAACAACATTTTCATTAGTGATGAATTGTGGTTTTGGGATATAATTTTCTGCTAAAATGAAGAACTCAGATGGAAATGACCCTGAAGAGCCAGATGATTAACATGTCCTCCTAGGCTAAGGGAGACTCAGACTGAAGACTGTGCTATCCCACACCTCAAGGCAGTTTACTACAAACTGCTTTTTTCTCAAATGCAATTCCTTGTCATTCTTCTCCCCCCCCTACAAAAATCCAAAATGGCCTAGGTTGTTCTGACATGGAATAATTGCTAAGAATTAAAACCTTAGTTTTTTTAAAATGAGATTTACCTTTGCTTCCAACAGGTCAGCATTATGCATTTAAGTATTTCATGCTAATCTGTTTCAAAGATTTCCAACAAAATATTCTTAGCTGCATTATCCACTAGATCCCAGTTTGGTATAACTTCTAAATTTTACAATTTAAGAATAAGCAGTGAGGATGAAGCACTGGTTAATCAAAACATGAATTATCCACAGGACTGGTTTCTACAGGAAATGTCTCGGTTACTATCAAACGCTTAAGTCCAAAGTGCTGTATTTTGCCTCCTAACACCATGTCAGCATGGGCATGTTAGCACAGTTTCATTTTTTAGGCATATGCTGAGATAATTACTTTCTGCAACAGTTACTTGACCTACCAATTGCCTTTTTTGTAGCAATTTCCAAGATGAGTTTTCTAGACAAAGTTCCATGTAAGTGGAAGAAACAAAATGATGCACAAAATTGAATAGCACCTGGTTAACCTGAACAGCTGATGTGATTTAAGTATAAAGAAACTAAATGGGAGGTAAATACTTAATATATAGCACCTTACATTTCTTACTGGAGTAGAACTTCTCTATACATTGTTCTGCTTTTATAGCCAACAGCTACTGTCTACATAAGTAAAACAAACAAACAAAAAATCCCAAAGACAGCCTTCCAAGCACCTGTCTATATTCCTACTAAATTCATCTCAGCTTTAAGAAGATACTAATTCTATTTAAATCCAGTGGTCTCTAAGGCTATTTATGTTTAAATAGGCTACCAGCTTTTTTTTCTTTTCAGCGTATGCAACAAAAGTCAAAATGGAAGCTTTCTTGCTTTTTTTCCTTCCCAGATAAAGATGACTCCCTGTACTTCATATGGGAAACACATCACCTGCATTAAGGAGCAACAAAATGACAAATCTGCATTCCATCCTCACAGACATCCTGTACTACTCATTATCATCTCAGCACATAATTATGCAGCAGGAGAGTAAAACTCTGACAAACACTTTTGACACCTCAACCAATCCTTCATTCTGTTTATAGAGTGGTCCTTTACATTATTTACATGCTAAAATCTTAAAGTCAGAGGTAAAACTAAAATATTATTTCTGACAATTGGGAAAAAGGATAAATTCACAAGTTCATCATACTGTAATTTTTAACCTAATACACAACAAGAAGCAACACAAAATGAAATATACATTTTTTTCAATCAATGAACTAGAAAGCTTTTTGAGGAACAGATATATACCATTTAAGAACATGAAAGAGTGAGTAGACTTACTTCAAAACAGAAGAAAAGCACCTTGTAGAGTTAAGCAGGATTTGCTTGCTGCCTGAGGTAAGAAACCTACCCTGATCTTCAAGAATTGTCCTTGTTTATTTGCAAAGAGGAAGTAAATTGAGTTAGTAAACTATCGCAGTACAATTGGTATGGCAACAGTAGCTGAGCCATAGCCTGTCTCCATCAAAATACACGGTAGCTTTCTGAAGTAGCTTCAGATGTTTCCGTCACCTAACTTAGGAATTACAAAGATTTCCTGTTACAGTACTTTTTTCACTATGCAAGACAGAATTTATAGTAATGTCCTCAGATGCCTGAGTCATCCCCCAAAACCTCTATCTAAAAACAATAGAAAGTATCTTGCAGTATGTGGGACCAACAGTGGACACTAACATTTCTCAGAAAGGCTTGGCACTAAATCCTCAACAAGTCCTCTACTGAGAGACAAGCTGGGATTTACAGTCCATGAAAACCTGTTTTATATATAATGCTTTGTTTAATTCGAACAGAAAATAAGTACTGGAAATCAACAGCAGTTCCAGATACTAAGTTCATGATTAATTTGGTCCTGGACATTCAAATGAGAATTATTGTTTTGTTCAGAAAGACTTTGTATTTGCTTAGTCTTACCCATTTCTAGATACTCACTGCCAGATACTTGCCTTTTAATAGCAAGGCCAGATTTTGGTGGTTCCTCTGCTATGTGCACAATAGCTCAAAGTTGCTTTCATTGTAATTGCTGTCCAATTGATTGATGACACTGGATTAAAAGCTACAGAGGAAATGTAATGGGTTTGGATCACGTCATATATTATCTCATTTTCTTTTGGTGTGAGAATCCAAAACAGACTCAGACATCCTGCATGATCTGAAAAGTTCTCCTTAGCAAGACTGATCTTTGATCTACTTTTTCTGTAGATCATAAAGATTTCTTATTCTGATAACTCATGGGGATTTTTACTTTTTCTTTTGGATATAATGAATATGATTTATATTCCTTTACTACACAAGTAAAATCCTTTAAATTCTCCCTGTAGAGACCAATCTGAGTACGCAAAAGAATACTGCCTGGTATCATAATGGCACGGGTGAGAAACTAAAACAGGTGGATGCCCCACAGCAGTGCTCACAGCAAAGCAAGTAAGAACAGTAATAGTGCAACAGCACATCTGCTGTTGACTTTACCGTAACATAACCTTTCCAGTGCTACCTTCAGATCTACACTCGTGTCTAGTTCCCATGCAATGTAGTTTGCACCCTTCTCTTTCATTTTGTATTTCTTTATTTGCTTCCTGAGGTGGGCTTTCCTCCTGAGGTGCCGTGGTGGTACCAGCCCGCCGTCTGAGCACCTCTGGAGCGGCAGGGGCAGCGTGTCCCTGACTGTGGCCCAGGGCAGAGCAGCAGGAGGCAGAGGCAGAGCCACTGCTGCCCTGAGAGCGCCCTTTGTGCGCTGAGCTGAAGCCACCAGGAAACATCTACACTGACTTCTGCACGTGCTTTATTGTCTGTTGGGCATGTGCTTAGGAAGAGTTTGCTTTACCAGTATAATACTGCCATCGGTGTTATGATGCAGAAGCTGGAAAGTTTATGCCAACATTTAATTTTTGTTCTTAAATAAAGCTTTTTATCCTTATGCCTTGTCATGATCTTTCTGCATATTATTTCTATGCAACTGTATCATATATATTTATATGATCTGGCTATACTTACTGCATGCAGTTCCATGAGAAATTCATTTGGTGCAATATAATTCACCCTCACTACATAAAATAAAGTGGTAATAATATTATGTGGGACCTTTCCAATTGATTCATCTTCTCAGAGAAATGTAAAAAAAGATGGCTAGTACAAATTCCTTTAAATGGAAGATAATGTTCTAAAATACAGGTATATGAAGACTTTCCTCAAACCCTGTCCTTTCTCAAGCTGAGAGCCTAACCTGCCTAATTTGTCTCTGCAAACACTGGCTACTGCAGAAAACACAGTATCGTTTTGCGGTATTTTGCAGTGTAACATGAATTAAATGTAAGGGTCAAAGGAATTAACATCAGAGTACCAAGTAATCTAGGACATTAAGCATTGCTAACTCTTCTAATTTTAAAATTAAACTGAATATTCAATCTGTCAACCCTTCAGAATATCCAATCTTTATGTTCAATCCTAGCAATTTTTTTCTTTTTATTTAGAGAAAGGTTTATTATCAGGAAGCATGTCACTGAACTATTAATGTAATCAATTCCATTTTATTTTCAAACCACTCTTTTACTTGACTTCACAAAGTACAAAATTAGATATGATTAGATAATTATTATAGTTTGGTTAGACTATTCACTGTACTACCAAGACAGTGAAACAATGTTATTCTGCAAAACATTATCTTGGGGTCCAGGCTAGAGACATAGCAAAGAAAGAAGACCTAGGAATGATAAGGCACCAACCCTTTATCTCTGTATTGCTGGTTCCATTTCAGCTGATATTAACAGCAGCTGAGTAATTATCATTGGGACAAGCAGTGCTGACTGCAAGTGAATCAAAGTGCAGTCTCAAAATTTCCAGATACAGAAATTCCTGAGTTAAGGCTGCTGCTGTCTGTGACACCAACTCGAGCTTCCAGAGCATGGAAATATTGCATATCCAGGAGCCAGTATAGCTTGCTGTCCCTAACTTGGTTCTCTTCCCAATCAGCAATGGGAGACAGCCAGGGAATGCGAAGTCTGTTCGCTGCTCTGCTCTGAAGAGAAGGCAATCTACTGCTTTGAGCTAAAACTTCAAAACTGGGCAACAACCAAAATTAATGAGTTGTACCACACATACTGAAATGCCAGTTAAACTTGGGTCTTGTAAGCAGGTAAACATCATTTAGAAAGCATATTATCACATTTTAATGTAAAGGACAGTTTCTGAACATGGAAATGTACAACCAGCTGGGGTACCTGACCTCCCAGCAGAACAAGTCATGCTAATGTTTGAAAACTAAAAAAGAAGCATTTGAAAACATCAAAAAATGGAATCAACTGTATGAAAATGCAAAGAATTGTTTTTGCCTTTCCCCAGAAGGTTATAGAAGGCTGCAAAGTATAAAATGCTGAATTTTAAAATAACTGAACTTTATAACTTGTGCAAGTTAGGGTAGGCTGCTACTAAATACAAGCCTTTCATGTTGATCCTGTTCTCTAGGAGCAGCATAATATCTTTTGAGCAAAGTTCCCAATCTTCCTTCTACCATTTGTATATTTTTTGAGTGGTATCAAGGCTGACAGATAAATATTTATTGTTGGTAAATCTTCAGCAAAACAAGAACTTCAACAAAAAACTCATATGAATTCCGCAGTTTGGTTAGGTTAAGCAATTATTGATAAACTATGTTGTTTAAGAAATGCTGTTTCTAGTTCAAGAAATGTTAAATACAGGAAAAGATACAGTGTCTCAGACTGTCAGTTGGCTCACTACTGGAAATTACTTTTCTGAAGAGTTCAGACATCATTAAAGGTGAGAATAATACAACACAGTCATGCTCCTTTCCCTTTCTTTTTCTCCTGTCTGTATCAAATCAGAAATCAGAGAAGGGTATGACCTCATAGGTAACCCACTTTCCTCTTCTGCCAATGCAGACTCTGTCTGTATGATTCCACCCATTTCTGAGAGCTTTTCAAAGCCTGTTTTTAAAACATTCTGATGGTTTTTCCTTTGTTAATTTTGATATATTATTTTACAGTCTAACAGCTCCCTGTTAGTAAGTTTTTCCTGATAGTCAGCCTGAAGCTCTCTCTCATAATTCATTCTCTTAATCATAAATTTCTTTATTCAGATTCAGTTCTATTTATGCCACACCAGACTGAATCGTTCTTCAGTTATTAGAATATTATGTTTACAGCTAAAATATATTTTTTTCTTCCAATTATTTCTCTTACTGAAAGGCAAAATCTTAAACCGACGTGAATACCTACATTACAAATTATTTTTGCCCCAAAATGTCTGTTTGCAAATTTCTGAAGTTTAACTTATTTTATTTTGTCTTTGTTTTCATTAGTCCTCATAAATGAAACAATGTATTTTTGTTTTCCTTGATATTTATACAGCCTACTTATTCATTACTACTCCTGAAGTTTATTAGGGATGTTTGCTTTCTCTTCCAGACTAGTGAAGATATTAAGAAAATACACTATATGAAAAATATTGTAAAAGGGCAATCTTTCCTCTTTGTACTTTTAATACTTTGAGTTTACTTGGCTTGTTTTTATTCCCCTATAGGTAACTCATACCTATAAAGTGTATTTAAATAAGATTTCTAGAACTATCTTTATCTTCCTAATGTAAGTTATTAAGAAGTAGCTCAGCTCTCCTCTTGAGAGTATATTATGTTGCAGCACTTTTTCATTTTACAATAATATCAAATTAGACTTTAGTGTTAAGTATTGCAGTTATGGCCTGACATTTACACAGTCACCTTTTCCTTCTCTTTCTCTATTTTCTATTGAGTTGTTACAATCCACAATTGCATTTTCACACCTATATTTTTTTTCATTTAAGGCAAAGCCAATCTTACTTTAAATCACTGCAAAAAAAAATAAATTAAAAAAGTGTCATTTTCTCTGTCCCTGCAACAGCACATATGGCTTGCTAACTCCTTAAGGAATGAACAAAATGAATCTAATATCCAGAATTCCAGACAATGAAGGCAAGATTCTTCTCCAAAACCATGGTCATTTTGCCATTACTCATGGTTCACACAAATTGCACACTCTGTGTTGACCCAGACTGACTACAGCAGCTACAAATAGTTTGGATTCAGTGCTGCTCAAACACATGGCTAAGGCCACATCCAAAGTCACACTTGGGCCAATAATCCCCCCTGGAATGGGGGTATACAATACACAACCAGCTGCTGGATATGAAGCAGCTTCATGGAAAAGTGAATACCTGGGCTGACTCTGTACACAGACAATTTATTATACCCATGCCTTTACTTTTAACATGCCCTTCCCCCTGTATTACCACCATCCAAAACCCCATAACACAATAGGGATAAGTTCACTGATGTTAAACTGGTGATAAAAAAGAAGTAAATAAACCACTCAATGCTAATAGCTTTTTGTGTCCTATTATCCCACGTATTCTTACAGGAGAACTCCAAGTAGACTCTGCAGTTGATTCAGAAAGTATGGGAGTCTTCCTCAGAGTCTCTAATATGTAGCTGAATGGACATTATCTGCACTGGAAATGCCAGTGCACAACTGCAACAGGAGGGTGGCATTTACTGTAATGCTACAAAACAAAGAAGTTCTAAGAGATAAGTACTTCTTTTTAGTCCCATTCCTCTAATCCAAAATTTAGGGGGAAAAATTTCCTAATAGAGTGAAACAAAACTCCCACAGAATGAAATTAAATAATGCTTTGCAAACACTTACAGTCCATAAATCTGGGGAGCAATTTCCAGTCGGTTCAGATGCATGTACAGCTCAATATCATGTTTCTTCAGCAGATGATCCTGAATTTGATTTACTTTTGCTACAATAGCAATAGATGGCCCCAAGTCCTGTGGCCTTGCAAAGGGCATAGGTGTTATCATCACATCTTTTTCCTGCAGACAAAGACAGCAAAGTGAAAAAAACAACAACCCATGAAGCCTTACTGTCTAAAGGGATTGTGTACAGGAGATTTCGTTTTTTGTAAACATAGGCTTCCAAATAAACATAGTAATAACTCATTTCTTTTACAGCAGATGAGGAATCTCAAGTATCCACTTCTGTGGAAGGTATTGTGGGATTCCCTTTCCCAGGCGTGCCAAGGAGTGCCCGTCATTCTGCACATCAATTTTTACGTGCATGCTTTACTTTTCATGCTCTGACAAAGTGCTGACAGCTTTATTTTAGCTTTAATATCAGCAGTCTGAGTCAGTCCAGAATAAAGCAGATGAATGGTAACTCAGTAGAGAATATATGCCCTCAGAGGACAATAAATTGCATACCAAATAGGAAGTAACTTATTTTCAAACAATCCTTTCTAAACCAGCTTCCCTTGCACAGAAAATCTGGTGGCTTTATCTTAAAACCTACACAGCTTTGATAAAGCATCAGAAACTTTTAAAGGAAAAAAGAAATAGAACAATGAGACAGCAGCTGGTTGGACCTGAGGGCTGTGCAAACTATGCCATGATCTACAACACAACACACATCAAGTGAAAACCAGTGGAGTATTAGCATCCTTGAACATGATACTACTTTAAATTCATTCTTCTTGCAAAATTGAAGTATTATTGAAAAAGAGACAGAATGCTAGAAAGAAACGCAGCAAGTAATAAACTGCACTGAATAGGAAACTTGTAAAAGGAGAAGGAAAAATAAAAAAAGACAAGTCAGACCTATCAAGAGAAAAATAGGAGGGCAGGGAAATAGAGCATTACTGTTAGGAACAGTGTTAAGGTTATAAAAAAGGGAAAATTGGAACAGTAAGAAGAGAAGAATTTTGCAATGACTTTGCTACAACCTGTCATCATGACCTCTGACTCAAAAGCTTTGCTTTGAAAAACAGTTGGTATTTTTTTACACTTTTGCTCACTATATTAATAGAGAAGCATTATCCAGCTCAAAGGGTTAATAATTTCAGGAGACTTCATTGCGCTTTACATTGTTTAAATACAAATTCACTTGTTTCAATATTGTGAAAAGAGCATTATTTTTAACATTCAATAACAAAGAAAGTTTGTTTTTGCTGTATAAGCAATTCCCAATGTCATTACCTATGGCAGTGGACATTTAATACTGTCTACCAAAAAGTAGATTTTTTGTGTTGATCTTCTTTGCTTGAAGTACCTTTTCTTAATTATTCGATTTCTGTACTACAGAATATGTGCTAAGATGTTGAGCAGTGATTTCAGGTAATATGTTTCTATTTAAAGACTTGATTGATTATAAATTGTATCTTAAAATCTGATTAATTGTTGCTTTGCTATGGCAATTGCAGTGAAGGGACTGATTTGTCTATTACAGTGTGGTAGTTTAACCATGGTATTCTGGTACCAATACATACTCATTTAAGATACTGCAGCAAATCACTTGACAAAAGCTCCCTCAGACTGTCAAATAAAACTCACTGACGTGGCATGTATGTATTCAAAATCTTTGCTATCCTAAAAAATACGAATTTAAAATAAAACATCTATTGTCTTAGAGGCCAATGAGCAATGCTGGTACTCAGTTAAATACCAAAGTTCTTCACAGCTGCAGGTACATTGAGAAAGGATATCTCTCCTACCTTATTTTTTAAATTATTCTATTAAATTCTTTCTTACCAAGCTGGGCAGCCTTCTTTGTATCCTGAATTTTATTTCTGCATTGTATGGCAATTTCCTATAATTTCATACCCATTTCACTATTTCTTGCTCATATACAAGAACGCAAAATATTGAAAATAGGTATCCACTGATCTTCTATACAGAAAATCACTCTTAAAGCATGATATGGTAATATTGCCTTAATGTTAAAATGTCAATCTATATTAATTTTCTTTCATAAACATATGGGTTTATCTTTGAAACCAATCATAAAAGTCTGTAACTCTATGTATTTGTAGATTGTGCATGTTCTATCATTTGGCACACATCTGGGGTACGAACTTTAACGTGGTCTATTCAAATTGACTTTAACTTCAGTTTGACCACTTCATGCATTCATAACTCCAATGACTCAGGAGACTTGCATTTTAAAGCTTTTTTTTATTATTATAGGCAAAAAATCTTACATGGAAAGCTCAACATCAGAATCCCTCCGCTTATTTGAACTTGTAATATGAAAAGACTAGCTACTACTCAGTTTAGTCTTTACGCCATTAGTTGTCTGTGGGTTTCATGCCATTTTTACAAAATTACACGACAGATTATTAAACCCTGGCTCAAGTGACGAACGATTGTGAATATCAAAACTAATGCAAGCTTCCTCTGTGCCAAAATTGGAGTTATTTGTCACTTGCAGCATTTGTGCACCTTGGCATAATGCAGCACTGACACATTGCTGACTGTCAGACTGACTGACTATCAAACATGGCTAAGTGCATCCAATAGTATACTCTGGCTTGCCATTTCTAAAAGCACAAGATAAGTAAATTGTATCCATCAAACTGCAGTTTATCAGCATCAGAAATTAACCCTATTAACAGAAATCTTCAAGGCATGACAGAATCTGTGAGGAAGCAGCTGCAGCCAATAACAAAGCCTTGCCTGTCCATGTCTCCTGATTCTGTGTACTCCACCAAGAAGCTCAGTGGATGACTAGAGTGCAACTAAGTCATGTCTGTTGTCTCCTCTCATGCAATTTGGTTGAGAAAATGACAATACCTCCAGTCAGTTGAAATTGCTCCAAAAATCACATAGCTGGTGTGAAATAAACAGCCCAAACAGAAAGATGCTCAAATAAACTAATAAAACCAAATCGCCAAAATGTTTAACTAGAAATGACTCACAGTGCCTGTGCCTAAAGCCAAGTGGACAACACAATCCTGTGCCCCTGCTCATAATCACTACATAATTATTTACCATGTGAGAGAAAACACCCATTTTCTTTTTGTGAGCCTTCAGGTCTTGCAAAAGAATTTGAGTGCATGTGTTCAGTCATCTATTACTAACATGAACTATAAACGATCAATACTAAAAGGACGTGAATCACAATTAAAAGGAAAAATGAGGGACGACTCAGAATGTCCTATTATTGTTTTTAGGACAGCATCAGATTCACCCCTAAGAACAGTTTAAATACGAATACAAGTGAAATGCAGCTGAAAACTTTAGCAGAGTGTTGCTGTTTCTTTCATGGTGGGGTGCTATTGCTGGCTAGCCGATCCCCCAGACCACTGAAACAGTTTGTGTGGGTCCATCAGCTCAGCAGGCTGTGCGTGGGTTCAGGCTTGGAAGAAGGAAGTGTGCTCTCTTGGGTTAATAACGATGTTTATTCAGTGCAGCCATGTGGAAGGGGCTTTGCCAGAGCCCATCTCATCATGGAGGAAGCATGGAGAGAGAGCTAGACTGGGCCTCATGTGTCCCTTTTCCCAGCTCAGGCCTGGGCGGGGAAACACTGACCCAATGGGGAAGGGAAGGGGCAGGGGTTACATCAGGAGGAATCCACCGGGGTCATCAGGGGTAGGGGGGTGAAAGGACTTGGTATGACTTGGACATATCAAGTACAAACAAATAACAAATACAAATTACAAATACAAATTCAAAAACCTGAAACTCGCGTCGTTACAGCTGAGTATTAGGAACAGAGTCACCAAGTATTGTCACAAAACATTACCTACCACAACACGAACTGGAACGGTTGGTAGTTGATACTAATACAATTTATATATTCATGCATTTAGGAAACAAATGATACAGCAGTAAAGAGGCTAGGACATGAGTACAAGTATAAACTGAGGACAGATTTCTCTCATTAACCACTAGGGAATGGAGTAGCTGGAGAAGATCCTCTAATGGCAATTGGGAGTAATGGAAACAACTGTTAGAGGCAGTAAAATGTAACATGTCTCTCAGAGCACAGGCTTTCATTGCTTCCTTTGTGAAGATTCACAGTTTAATATGTAGCTAACCCTCAAAGTCATGATTGTAAAAGGCATATGTACAAGAAAGGATTATTAAAGATTATGCATGTTTGCAAAGAACAAGAACAAACAACTAGATATTAATCCATTCTCTTTGCACTGTTAATTTTTTATGCCATGAAAGGACTGGAAAGGGCAATGTAAACCTTCACCTTCTACCCAAGCACTGCAAATCTGTAAGCAGACCTAGTTACTTCCTCGAATAAAATTCAGCCTCAGACTTTACCACCTCTGTCACAGATATTGGAACAAATACATTTGAATACACTGAATTTTGAAAAGCTGCACTCAGAGAAACATATCTCACAGCCTTGTTATTGAAATAAAAGTGCTTATGTAGTGATTTCATGAAATTTGTATCTCATATGCTTTATCCCTAGCTACTGAAATTATATAAAAATCCAAATAATTTACAACTGTAGATAGTTTAGGCTAAGACACCAATGTTCCATATCTGATAAAATATACAGTATTTTAAATATTTAAAGAAAATACATGGTTTACATCAGTCTTCAGTGAACAACTTTTCTTCATTAGACTGAAAAAACTACCATTCAAATTAGTACTCCCTGATCACAATTTGCAGCTATAGGTTTAGTTGTACATATATGGACATCCAGAACCAACTGAATTGTCATTAAGTTTTCGTTAACTCTAGATATTCTCCCCATGTTCCATGTGAAAAATTCTGAAGTGAAAACTGAAACTAAGTTTTAAAGATGGCATGAAACCCACAGACAACTAATGGTGTAAAGACTAAATGAGTAATAGCTAGTCTTTTCATATCACAAGTTCAAATAAGCGAAGGGATTCTGATGTTGAGCTTTCCACATAAGATTTTTTGCCTATAATAAAAAAAAACCAACTTTGACTTAGTTGCACTCTAGTCATGCACTGAGCTTCTTGGTGGAGTACACGGAATCAGGAGGCATGGACAGGCAAGGCTTTGTTACTGGCTGCAGCTGCTTCCTCACAGATTCTGTCATGCCTTGAAGATTTCTGTTAATAGGGTTAATTAAAGCCAGTCTTTTAGGCTATAATACACTCAAAGTCTTGGCAATACCCATAACATTGTTAATAATATTTTGCTAGAGCCTCCATACATATGCTCCATCACACAAATAATTTCCCAGAATTAAAAATAAAGACAAACATAAAGATGGAAAGAGACAAGAAAATAAGTAGTCAAAGGAAATCTTGAGTAATTGACTGAGCAAATTGTGTTTCCTGCCATGCATAAAAAAATTCAGGCAATATCTCTAGAATGTCCCTGCAAAGGAGAGTTCTAAACTCAGAACACTGCATAAGCCATTTTATGAATGCAGCAACATACTAAATTCAGTAGTGTTCATACAGACACACAAGAGATCTGAAGGCACAGACATTTCCTCTCGTTTGACTATCCTGAGGTTAAGGAGAAAAAAAATGAAGGAAATTGAGTGATTATGTCCAGGAAAGGTATGACACCCTGACTTTTGACAGACAGTACATGGTTAAAGTTTTGGTCTCACAGCTAATTGTTTGTAAACAGCTGAAAATAATTCATGCCTTAATACTCTACCTATAGGCATTTATGTACCATGACATTTGCAGAAGTTTTGGGCACACAGAAATAACTATGAGAGGCACTCTTTCTAACGCTATGCAAGGACATCACTTATATACAGAAAAATCTGTGCTTGTACACTTGGCTTTTGATTACCAAGTGATCTTTCAACAGATAGGAACTCTCACCTAGAAACATTCCACAAGTGCATATGACTAAATTCTGAAGAACTTTTTAAAATTGTAAACTTGTTTGAGACTACTTCAGCCAAGTTAAGAGATGTCTAGTTAGCTTTAAATAACATCAATCATATTAAAATCACATTTGCTTAAAAACACAGTAAGTACATTTTAAAGCAATATTTACCTTCTGACTGTCATGTTCAAAAGTTGAAAACCAATGTTCTGCTGTTTTCATAAGACGTGTGAACATTGCACTGAAAGGGAACAACCCAGAAACTTGGTGTTAAATAATGGTGTCAATTACAAATAAGAACAAATTAAATGTAAAGAAACTTGTTAAAACTTACTAGGCATCATGTTCCAGATACTCAGGATTCAAAAGAACTTTCATTTCCTCACTGAAAAAGGCAACAGTGAACAACCCAAATGTGAATGTTTATTTTTGGTCAGCGTTCTGCATGTACTATTATGTATTTATAAGCCAACTTTCATATAAAGTGCAAATGAGAAAACTAGCCTTTTTAATTAAAAAGAGCAACTCCATTGAACAAATGAAGTCTTTCCTTTTTATAAAGATCAAAAACAAATTAGCTGCCTTGTCTGCACTACAATGAAGTAACCATCTAATTATTCCAAATAACAAATTACTGAATGTCACAATGTATTATTTGAATATGCTTGATCTAGAATAATTGATTGCTGCACAATCTATCACTGTTTATCCCAGACAACAACAAAAAAATGGTTACTGGTCAAATATGCAGTATCAAAACATTAATTTATTTTGTTTTAATAGCCTGTATTTTTATTGTACTTTAACAGCAATTAATCAGTGACAGCACCTCTTTTCCATCTACTTTGCTGCTTAGCTCTACTTTTTCAGTGGGGATGTGGGGATGGAACAGAATGCTGTACATAACACATGGTTATTTTAATTTGCTTAGCACTGAAGAGCATCTTCTAGGTAATTTTAGGATATATAAGGACAAATATTGAATAAAAACATACACTTATACACTTGTAAATAATTATCTTAATGCCTAACTGTTTTTGGGTAGCCACATTGAGGAGTACCTACAGAAGTTATGTTATATTGCGCACATAATTAAATTAGTTTTTATTCACTGCTGGACTCCAGTGTACAAAAAACCAAATGAAATGTCTTAAATAATCACAAAAATGGAATGAGTTTATTTTTTATTTTTTAATAAAAACAACAGCTTTACATATGGGACAAGAATAAAAGCAGACAACCATGTGATGCAGTATTTTATACGTATGACTGCATGCATACACACATACACACTTTTGAATGAAATTGAGGATCAATAGCTAAACATAATGTTACGACCAAGTCAAATAAGAATAAGAATAGTGGGATATCACAGCTACAACACTGCAGGTGATGAAAGATTTGCCAACAATTTGTCTCCAATGATAATTTCCCCTTTTAAGACAAGAGGAAAGAGAGTTGGTGGTACGATGTCTACTGTATGAGTGGAGCTCACTAATCTGCCTACTCTCTCCAGTGACAAAAACAAAACCACTTCTGGCAATAAGGATGAGCTGGAACTGCAGGTAGGCATGCAAGCTTTGAGATTAAGGTTTTCCTTAGATTTCTTGTCTCCCCACTTTTTCACCAGCCAATGTCTGTGAAGGGGCCAATGTCTAAATCTCAGAAGCTGTGGTAGGGCAGATGAAATAAAGACATTCCCATCAAAGCACAAGGATGCAATGATTTCTGAAATTAACTTATGAATTATAAACAAAGAATTATGGAGCACATATTTATAAACTATAGTTCAGCAAACTTATTTTTTAAAGAAAGTGGTTTTTTATACAAGTAATTCACAATGCTTGCCTTGGTTGTGCAGCTTCACTGGCATGTGAAAAAGCCTGGTGGTCACAGTGTAGGATAAAGACAATGGGAGCTAGAAGTTCATGCATGCCCTAAATATAAAAAGAAAAGCAAAAGTATATTTAGATTTTCCACTCTTATAATAGTTCCTAATGCACAGCATAAGGCAGACAGCAATATTAAGTGCAGACTAACTAAAAGCATGAACATTCATTCACACTCTTAACAGAACAGCTTCATAATCAATGGCTTTTATCCTAAATTCTGATTCAATCCGAGTTTATTCTTCTATAATACATGGAAACAAGTTAGTCTCCCTTTTTCTAACACAACACACAACAAATTGGCAATGGTAGCAACCCTGCACCTGGCAGTTTGCTTCAAGATCTATGTTAATAAATATGAATTTTATTTATGATAATTATAATAATGATCTACAGTACAGAGATCCGCAATAGGGAAAAATTACAAAATGCAAGATTATTTTATAATGTTCCAAAACCATAAATAAAAGTGTAATAGTAGGCTCCAAAAGAGACAAGGATAGAGATGTTTGGGAAAGAAAATGAAATTTTCATTTCTAAAGACATGAGAATTAAAATGAGTTTTTGGGTTTTTTCAGTTCTCTTTCTTTTAAGTTGTTACGTCAATATTCAAAATAAACTCATTAAACACAATGCATTGAAGACCTGGTACTGTTCCACTGCAGAGTACTACTTATATATGCAATCTATATTAAGATACAGAAAAAACACAGAAATAGGCAAGAATCAGAACAAAAAAATGGCTGGACAGTTGAGGACTTGGGCTGGGATTAGAAGCATGGCTGGGCCACTCAGGAGAGGTGGGATCCCAGTGTTGGGACTAGGATAGCAGGTAGGAGCTAGGAAAGCCCTACGCTGGGGCAGGGGTCAGCCATACAAAAGAAGGGAGGGGAGACCTTCGGTGATGGAAGGGATGTGGGATGAAGGCGTGAGATCTGTCTGTCTGCCTCTGGACACAAGGATCACTCTAAGGGGATGGAATTCCTGACCTCTGGCCAAACCCACCAGTTACAGCAGGGGCTTGACACCAAGTGCCTGGGCTACCCCTACTGGGCTTGGCTCAGGATGCTGTTCTTGCCCAGCTGTACGAAGAAGAACCTGCTGCCAGGAGTGCTCCAGTTCAAGGGTGCAACTATTTCATCAAGTGGAGCCTCAGTTCTAACCCAGGGAAGTGCTCTGGGCAGACAGGGGTTCCAGGAAGATTATCTCATCTACCCTGCTGCAGAAGGAGCACTGGTGCTGGTCCATCAGGCACATCAACATTTCAGGTTGCTGTCAGGAGTCAGATGACAGCTCATGGGTCTCCTGAGCTGTTCTACTTTTAATGGTTGCGGCTCCAAGCCAGGAAGCCTTTGCACTTGCTTTTCCAGCCTCCTCAGTGATGGACAGACCTGAACACTGCAAGTATTACATGCTTGTGAGCTACCCTGCTGCTATGCTGGTGTACCAGGTGATACTCCATACAGCATCTGAGGAGTGTGCAACACCAGTAAGTTAGCTTATCAGCTTCATATGTACTGAACAGATCCAGTAACTACCAAAACCCTTGAACTTTTATTGGAAGTGATGGGGGTTTTCCTTAAGTGCTCTGAACTGACCCGAGAGGTAGATGTGGAAGCCCTCTCTACATCATTAACTATTCTGAGTATGCTTGGATGCACAGGTTTCGAAAATTTTGACAATAGTTTTGACAATGTCTCTGTATGCCATAAACTCAAATCCTAGGAAATTAAATTTTAATTTCTTCAGAACTGAGATGACTGTTAGAGCCTCAGTGGCAGGGCTGAAGTTCAGAAGTTTCTTTCCCTTCCTATTTCTGAACCTTTAGAGACTACTTTAAAAGATGAAGCCTAAAGAGAACTTCAGTAAGGAAAAATAAAATAAACCAAATATAGTAATTTGATTTCAGAAGCTAACGTAAAAAACAACAAATGGGTTAGATTACAAACAGTCAAGTTTAGATTTCTTAAAATATTACGGTCATATCAAAGGAGAAAGGTCCAGGATTAGACAATATATAAGTGGAAAAAAGATTTAAATAACCAGGGTTGTACTTTCACACATAGAGCCCTTGCTTAATTAACAGTTCCACGTCTAATCCTCTATTCGCCCTGATATACTAAACATGAAATAGGAGAAATGGAAATGCCAAAAAACTTGACTATCTAAAAAAACTACCACCTAAGCTGTAAACATATAAGCAGAAGAAAAAGAAAGAGGACATAAAATAAGAATTAGTTATAAAAGATAAAAGCACATCACACATTCTTC
This sequence comes from Trochalopteron elliotii, assembly GCA_024734555.1. Lineage (NCBI taxonomy): Eukaryota > Metazoa > Chordata > Aves > Passeriformes > Leiothrichidae > Trochalopteron > Trochalopteron elliotii. The sequence goes on from JANPWX010000359.1 coordinate 741,154, forward strand.
CAACATAATAATATATCAACTCTATAATAAAATAGAATCATAATGTGACTGCCCACATATAACAAAACCAAAACAAACAGATGATGAAATATCAGGATTTCAAAAAGATACCTCTGATCTTTCAGTTACAAGAGTACTTCAAATGTTTAGAGATTTTTAGCTTGGCAAGAAAAGCTACCAGTGTAATATGCATACACATATTTTTTCAATGCTACAGTTTACTAAAACTCTTTAGTGTTAATAAATAAGTTGACAGAGCTCAGATAATTTTATGACACTTCCCAGCTACAACAAAATATTGATTTCATAATACAGTCTATGGTTTAGAAAGAAAACCAGAATTATAGCATTTTTACAATGACAAGTGAATCAATGCATTTCAAAATTATATTGACTTCTCTAAGGGCAATCAAATCATGAACAAACAATAGTTAGCCTAGTGATTTAGCTTAATTTTCACTATTTCCTTTCAGTGTAACTAGGATTAGAATTTTGTCATCAGTCTTAGAAGAACTCCAAGAGTTGCTTTTACATATTCTTAAGTACAATACACTATTCTCTTTAGATTTTATATTTACAGCTGCTATTTAAAAATTCAGTGATCCCAGGGAAGATTCTGCCTTTAAAATCTGTAATACATCTCCAAAACATTCTACTCCATTAGACTAGGGATAGAAAAATATTTTTCCTCATCAAATAAAATGTTCCTTCACACTGGCCAAAAAACACAGAACCCCTACAACAAAGACAACTTGCATGCATATATGCATATTAAACAAACATTATTGATTACTTCTTGTAATACTACATGCTGATACTATGTAATAGTTTCAATAGAATGTTGTAAGTATGCAAATTGTCGAGGAACTATAACTTTTTCCAAATATTTTGGAAGATAACATTGGGTAGGGACAGATGCTGACAGACAGAAGTATCAGTCTTCATTCACTGGCCAAGTTTTATAATTCTAATGGCAATTGTATCTTTTGTATGTGGTCATACAAATGAGACAGAGGAATTCTCATGGATGGCAACAGGACCAGCTCCCATGATGGAAACTGCATATGAAGACAAGGTCCTTAATCTGGGCTTTGTATTCAGGTCACTGTGGAGACAACAACTTGGACATGATCTGCTACTGATGAATTAATGGCAACCTCCATTATTTTCTCAAAAATATGCTAGGCTTTGCTGTAGTGGAAATTATTATTATTATGGGAAGTGGGACATGAGTCTGGCAAAAACACTACATCAGGGAGACTGACTACTAGCTAGGTATTTGATAAAAGAAGGAAAAAAACCATATCCTGTTAACTACAGACTTCCTTTTCAGCTAATTCAGAGAAGGGTAATGACGGACATGAAAAAAAATGCTATCTAGCAAGAGAAGAGCATGAGGATAAAAAAGGAGGATCTTACTAATAAGCTAAAAGGAGCATTATTTTTTTAAGAAATCCAACCAAATAAACCCATCTTTTAAAATGAGGTAAGAAAAAAGCAAAGCTCCTAATAAAAGTAACACATGTCCAAAACAAGAGAGGAAACCCACAATCATTTACTATTTTGTGGACTTGGCACAGCACCGCAAGACTTGGGTGATATACTGAACACGCTTCAAGAGGTTAAATCAACAGTTTTTCATGATCCAAATTCATTTAATTTTCTTAACTTCCTCTGCTCTTCATCCTGTAGCAACCCCTTCCTAGAACAACCACACCACTGATGCACACTAGTTGAGAACAAAGGTAAAGAAGTTTTCTTTGTCAACAGCCTGTAGGCTCACAAAATTGAACCTGTTCTTTTATCTGCCTATGTTCATTTAGCCCACCAAGCAGTCTTTATTAAAGCTGAGGCATCAGGCAGTCAAAGTTCATTAATACCATTTATATAATCTCTGCAGTTTCAATTAACTCAGCAAGACATTCTACTACATGATAACAGTCTCATTAATTCAATAAAATCCCATAACTATTAACAATATGGTCTATGTTAAACGGGGTGTCACCTAGTAGAAAATAATAGCTTTAACAGCTTGTGATGAAACGCAGTGCTTTTTTAAAAAAAATTTGATCTGGCTAAATATTCCATCCCTATACAGAAAGGTATTATTTCTTGGTAACGAATCAAGAGGATTTTAAATATGAGTAGAGGGTAATTAAGACCTTTTAAGTCATATCAAAAAGTAAAATAATACTTCTTGTTCAGTAAATGATAGACTAAAATAGCTGGAATGTGTTCTTCCATTTTCCCATCATCAGTACTGTGGCCTATATTCACTAGAAAGAGAAGGCTGAATACTGCTAAGTATTTTATTCTAGCAGCACCCTTCAAAATACAGATCTCCTAGATCTCAGCTTTACTGTTCTTAAGCAAGACTATTCCTTGCTCACTGTCTGTCAAACATGAGAAATAACCAGTTGATAGATGTTTCATATGTTTGAGAACTATACAGTTAATTTTTTATATAATCTCCAAGAAATTCTTCAGAAGTAAGTGTTCCTTCAACTCATACACCATTTGTTTCCATGAAAAAACCCTATCCCCTGGCTTGAGGACAGGGTGGTCACAGACCATGCCTGAAAGCATATTGTTTTACAAAAATCTTCACATTTACTGAATCTCTGTGTTTTTGCCATGACAAATTTTCTGTCTACCTAAAGCTGGCTACTCAACAGTTTATCCTTGGTCCATGCACACACAGAGTATCCCTCGGTTTGTCAGTCTCTACCCAGCCTACAGATAATTGTGTGAAGAAACAAATACCAATATACTTCAGTTGATACTCTGCATATTGGTCTTGCTATATGAATACAGTATCATGTTTATAGCTACTTCAAAACCTTTAGAACAAATGTTGAATTAATTAACTTACTAACTCTGTGGATGCAGACTTAGTGCAACTTAGGCTTTCTTTACCATTTTATCAAAAATAGTTTGAGCAGACTCTCCTTCAAGTAACTGTAAAAGTGGTATTTTGTAGCACCCTTACTTTGTAGCACTCAAGAGGATTTTGTCAGCTGCATTGTACTTAGATGCAACAAGGTTAGACAAAGATCCTTTTGCTAACATACAGCATGGCTTTAGCCCTTTGGGGAAGAACTTAAAATATTACATTAAAAAAAAAATTACATAAAACTTAAAATAGCAAAATTTTTCTAAATTTCAGAAGAAATGTTTTTTCGTTTATTTCGTACCATTTTAAACCCTGCTATGTACTTTCTTTACCAAAGCAGAGAAAGCCGGTCTTTGTTTTTTTCTTTCTTAACCAATGACAAAGAAAGAGATGTCTACAAAGAAATTCAAAGTTTGAAAACTTAGCAACCTTAAAGAAAACAACTTAAGGTACTGTGTTATGAGGAAAAAGCATATGTTATTCAATGAGCTTCCTTACCAGCCAGCTGACAAGCAGCTCTTTGATTACTTCAGCATTATGATACAACTTCAGATACAACAGAGCTACATTATTGTCAAACCATATAGAAAATGTCGAGTCAATTAATGCCACCTGTACAGTATTTTCATTACCTGTTTATAAAGCAACTGCTCATTTTCTCTGGCGTAGCAGAACAGAACATCTGTAAGAATTTTCCTTACATTCTCTTGCTGAAAATACTGCATTTCAGGAAAGCTGAAAATGAAGCAATACAGCAAAAGTAAACAATAGAGTGCACAGAATGCCAGTTGCTGGTCTTCTAGAAGAGGTTTTAGGTAAGAGCTTTTCCCCTGTCTGCTTTCCTACTGCTCTGCACTGCTAGAGTTAAATACTTCTAATGACTTGTTACATTTGTTTTACAACTAAAGTTATGAACCATGTTCTTTAATATACACCAGTCTACTACACAGGTATGATGATATCACAGTTATATTTAAATAACTAATCCCTTTAAATCTCATTAAAGCTAGACATCTGCAAGAATGAAATACAACGGAAGAAACGGAAGAATGGATGAGAGTACGTCAGAAGATGCACATACACAAGGGTTCTATATTTCTTTAATATTTGAAAAAATATTATCATTTAATGACAAGATTATTTAAATATCTCACAATTCACATGAAAACCAGTATCATAAAATCTAGTATCTCTTACTGGTATCTGTTGCAACACAACACAATTAGACATTTCACTGTCTTTAACAGCTATTGCAAATAAACTTTGCAGTTATAAAATAATCTGGCTGGGCAAATATCCTAAGTGAACCAGAATGAAGTGGACCTTGTGTGAGAATAAGGAAAAAAAGCTTCTGGGAAAATCCTGTTACATACATGCATACTGGAAAATGTAAATATTTCCAGTCTGTAACTACTCTGAAGAAACTCTCACCTGTGCATCCTGCTCCTTGACTGTTGGAGGTAGGAAATAGAGTAGTTATGCAGGATGTACTTGAAATAAGAGTAAGTGCACAAACAAAGGTGTTTTCATTGCTACTGAAGAAGTAACTAGATGGCAAAAAATGTCACATAAAGCAAACACCCCAAACCACACTGTCCACAGCTATACAGAGCAATAACAAATAAAATCTGAAAGGTAGAATACTATAAAGAAAGGAAATGGTGAAGTTGGACAAAGGAAAACAGAAGAATACTTTAAAAATACAACAACGGTAGGCCTCAGGCTAGAGTGCTGAAATAAAGGTTGTAGTATAGTCAGTTTTAGAATTAAATCACATGGTTTGAAGTAAGATTTCTTCAAACAAATTTCCCAGGTCTGAGCTACAACGCTATACTTTAGACCAGATGTATTTAAGGGTATTGTAAAGCCTGTCACAGAGAAATAATATAGGAAATTAGAAAAAATTACTTCAAATAAGACTATTAACGTTGCTAATCACTGTGGTCATCTCACAGAGGTGATGACAGGCAAGCACAGAAACAGAACTAATTAAGGCCAGAAAAGAGCTTTGAAATCCTTGGATGAAGGAGCTGAAACAAGAGCCAGGGCAGAGAAGGCACCCAGGCTTAAACACAGTGAGGAGAAGCCCTGAGAGAGGCACTGGGATAAGAGGTGTAACGCTTTCCTGGCACCTGGTGGAGGTAATGGTAGACCAACATTTGGAAACTTGCATGCACTTGTACTAATCACATTACTTCAAAGGAAGGACACAGCTGAGACCAAAAGTGCATTACAGCAGATGGCAATCGACATAATTTAGGGGTTTGAAGAGATTATTTCTGAAGGACTGTTATTCAGGCCTGCCCTATGAAGTTTAGGAAGAGAAGACTAACAAAGAAAACTCAAAAATACACAGAGGTATCTGTGAGGATCTAGTAATACCAGAGATTGTGACAGAAAGGATAATAATGAACTCAGGAATAAGCTGGCTGAAGTATTAATTATAGTAAATGTAAATAGAAGAGATCATGAGGGAACTATCAGTTCAGGATGGATTTTTATGGAAAATGTCATTTTATGATTAAAGCTCTGTTTTAAGAAATACAGTATTCTCAAATCAGCAAGGTAAGAATGCTTTTCATGAACATGAGAATATTACATTTAATTACATCTCTGAGAAAGCCTGCATAAGGACATGGGAATTCTCCTACACTGCTTTACCACTACTCTACAATTAAACAACGGTGCATTGAGGTCCCTGCTTTCTAAAAGCGAAGACCAGCATGAGTCAGATACAGCTTTTTAAAATTCTCCTTCAGCCGATTTAGGGGAGCCTGCACCAGAGGCAGCCAGAATTCGACACAGATATTTGAAGAAACAGGCTGGCAAACAAACAAATGGATGCAAAAAAACAAATTTGGTGGCAGACAGAAATGGGAGCCATAATCAATGGATTGCCATTTCTCACCATCTCTTCCACATACTTAGGAAGGATGTAGCTGTGCAATGACTTTTCCACCGCCGTTTTTATACTGGTATTTTTTAAAATTATCTTTTTCTTATTTGAGGGATGGAGAGTTTGGAACCCCAGCACCCACCACTATTCATCTTCACACATCTTCCATCATCCTAAACTGTGATTGTTACTTCTGAAGCAGAAGCTAAGTAAACCAATATATAAAAATACTACTACAAAAGAGAAGAAATCGATCTGTCTATGGAGAATGCCCCCTAGGCATTTTAGTTTTGTAAAATACTGGAGAGAGAAAGAGGGTAATGAAATCTAGCCATTTGTAACCCTACATGTACACTATGATGCCAACAAGTAACCTGGTATTTTGAGTTAAATGCGTTTGCATCTGCCAATCTGCTGATTTCTATTCCTGCAGAACATTAAAAAAAAATTTAAAAACACTGATCAGGAATGAGTTGGGACTAATTGAACAATATCCTTTCCTACTTGTAAATATTGGAAACTCTTATTTTTATGCAACGGGCTGAAAATTGTATGACATTATGGATTGGATTTCTATCACCTGACTTTAGGAAACTAAGGTTTTGTTGGACACTGGTGACCTAGAATCTTTTTATAATTACAGAATTAAACTGTACCTCTCCACAGTGTGATTCATCAGACAAAAACTATATTTATACTTTAGGAAGAGATGATTTGTGTCCTAGAGTTCTACAGGTACACAGACTAAAAGTGTGATTAACCCAGCTGTGAGTATCTAGGCTTCACAGACCCAATAATTAGGTGAAATAAGGATTCTCAAAATGCATAGGAACAAACACACACACAAACAAACTTTATTCCAGTTGCCTTTAGATAGCAAAATCCTGAAGTTTAAATCAATTTAAACCAATACCAATTTTAGGAACCTAATTCGAGCCACTTTTCCTGTTTATTGTTACTACACTTCAGGGAATTCTAACAAAAGCATTATAGAGTAATTTTTTTACTGCTTTGATAGCTGGAATCCTGGTTTGCTACTCTACGTGCAGTTAGCATCACTCTTTACAGCATTATAAAGTTGATACTGTGGGATGATGGAGGACTGAACTAGATGACAAAGAATATAAAAACATTAATTAAATAAGAAACAGCAGCTAGAAAGTAGTGATTATGGGAATTGAATATAATAATTATTTTAACCTTTAATAAAAAGCATTGTAAATTAATGATGAAATTTATTTAAACTTTTAAAATTCTAACTCCAGGGATTTATTTAAAGAATGTAAATAAAAATAGAGGGTTGTACATTCTAAAGCCACAGAATGAAGAATTAACTGCTTCTTAAAATAATAATAGTTTACAAATAGATACATAAGTATATGTAAAAACGCATATTATGTTTTATTAGACAAACAAGTGTATATACAAAATGCATGCAGCTTATTAAATACATCTTTGTCACTGATAAATTTTGCTTCTTCATTGCTTGACTTATTTTGCTATTTATGACACAATATATACTACTTATGTTTAAGTAGATATTATTTTGTTATAAATACCTAAATGAAAATTTCTTTAGTCGCTATTACTGATATTAGTGAATACTACTCTGCCATTTGCCACAGTGAGAGCCTGGAATTTGTGTGTGTGTATATATATACATATATTTAAATAATAGTCTTACATCCACCATAACCTCCATACAACTTTTCATTCTCCAATTATAGTTTAGATACATATATATTTTAATCTTAGAACATCCTGAACTGTTTCCTTTAACAAACAAAAAATACCATCTGTTGTGAGAATGCACATGAAAGTATACTCAGATTTTAATTATACATCTCATGGCAAAATACATTCAAGAATGGGTCTAGGGACGGACATGCAAAATATTCGAAAACCAGACTGCAATGATTTCTTCTGCATGACTTGGTTCCTGTAAATGAAAATGTGTAAGCTTGGGATTTGTAAAATCTACGACTATCATCACTTTTTTTCAAGTTATAAGGAAAAATATTTGCAATACAGTAAAATTTCACATGGTAGCAAACCAGTAATTGAATTTAATTACATTTACACATTACTCAATGCTTTCACTCTGAAAATAAACATTTTCAGGAACTGAGTGCTCTAACTCAAACAAATTTCTAAACAGGAATGACCTAAGGGCCAAGAGGATGAAAACATAATCATAGCAGTATCAGGACAAATTTTAAAAGGCATATATGACAAATAAAACTAGAATAGTGATAGTGATAAATAAAAATAGAGCCTCTCAACTTCTATACATGAGTGACATTTCTCTTACTAATTACAAACTGCTTTTTTATTATTGATTGTATTAAGTGAATAGAATTAGGAAAGTAATCTGTTTCGTCTTTCATTATGATCATAATTTAGTTAAAAAACCTTTCAGTTTCTCCTATGTTCTCTTTGCTTCATACAAAAAACTACTTTAAATTTCACAAGTAGTACACCTCCTAATATCTTAATTTAGAAGAGCTTTTCTTCAATGATACCAACAAATCTCTAGGATTTAATGTTCAGCTAGATTGTCTCATTTTTAACTCCATGTAAGTTGCAGTTTTATACATTTAATGTATGTTTCCACACATTCATGTCCAACAAACCTGACATTTACAGTAACCAAAGTCAAGAAAACATAATACAATATATACCACATAAAAATGCAGAATATAAATTTATATATAGAAATTTCTCATAAAGATCTACATACGTTCTCGTCACATCTTGTTCAATCATTGCTCGAAGCTCTTTATCCTGGAAAAATTTATTCCAAAGACTCTGAAATAAGGAAAAATAATTGTATGAAACCAAGACTTCTACTAATACTTAAGGCTTATAAACTACATCAGCAAAGTACTGTACAAATATTAACTAATTAATCCTCAACATTGCTGGTGGACAGGTATATCAACATTTTATGGGAGATAAAGAATGTTGGTGACCAGCACAACATATCTGAAAAAGTCAGTTCGGATCAGAAATAAAATCACTCAGATTCCTGGGTCCTTGTTTTAGGCTCATAGCATTTCCCACTGAATGGCTGCAGGTTTGTAAGTTACCTGTTTGGGTTCCAGGAAGAATATTTAGAATGGCAAAGTCAAACTTATCAGAACCATCAACCAACTGAAAAAAATCAGTTGTTCACATAAGGGAAAAAGGGCTGTATCACTGGACTGTACCTTACATCTTCTGTGAATATATGGATTTTAATTGGAAGCTGCCACAATATCCATAATAAGAAATTGTTTGGGAGTAAGCTAGTTTGGTTTAGGGGAGACAAAATCATATAAGGAGTGTATGATAATCAAATACCTATTACAAAAACGACATCATTCTAATTCACTCTGAAAGCCAAGACTGGCCATTCTAAAAAAATTATGATAGGAAAAGCCAGAGTATTCAAAACCCACGATCAAAATAAAAAAATGTTAAATAAAAGAATCTGAAGTAGGTTGAGCTTCTTCCGTAGCTATGTTTATGACCATTTTCATCCTCTCTCTTTTGTTTCCATGCCTTGCTTACAAATATGTTGTAAAAGCTAACTGGAAAGAAGTCAGAAAGTGCTGTTAATTGTATGCTCCAGAAAATGCATTGGAAACTGTATTCTTTATTGTAAAGGGATGGTAGCTTGATCAAAATACAGATGGAACAAAATTTACAGCAGCCTCCATGCAGTTTAGGTAAATTTTCAGATAGCAGCAGCACCAGTGAATGAAATACAGTACAGAGTCTGTACAATACTTCCACAATTTCTTGCCTCCCTGTAAACAATTCTTTGCCCTGGTGGCTTATGCTCCACAGAAAGAAAAGAGAAAGTAAATTAATGCTATCTATGGGGAGGGAAGTAAAATAACAAAACCCCATCTTAATTAGTTGCTATATTTGTGTTACAACTCAGAAAAAAAACCCTAAACTTCAAAAATATTTGTATCTTTGATAATGTTTTACATATAGTGAGTACCTTTTTAACTCACAACTCGTTTCATGCAGCTAGACCACATTTTGGAACTCCCCTGTCCCTGCTCCCACCCTGCCCTAGGTAGGAAGCAAACAGAAGCTGCACTGTGAAAAGGAAGAAAAAATCAGGGCACTAAATGAGTGCAACATTAAGTCACGGCAGAGGCCCAAAGGCACTTTGTTCCTCAGTCTATGCCTGATTTGGTCAGTGGCTTTGTTTTATAAATTAATCCCCTGCCATATATTCTGACACATTAACCTTTGCTTTCTATATCTGAAAGACACCACAGGCAGAAAGCAGGTTGAGCCACCATGTATAGTCACAAACTACACAGAAACACTTTAAATCTTTCACATTTGACACAATTTTCTGTCCAGCTGGATGCAAGAATACTTTGATGATGTGCACAGTCATAACAGCTGCAAAGCTCTCTCCTTCTAAATTAAAAAAGGAGGACAGTAGCACTCTATAGATGAAGCATGGGCTTCTGTTTGTGGACAAAACAGGAGTAACCAGAGACAGCAGCCAAACAAATTATTTTCATTGCATTAAGTTATTTTAAAAAATTGATAAAGAATTTTAATGGTAACATAATTAATAGAAAAGCTTAAAGATATGTGCTACAAAATACTTAAAAGCTTTTCAGGTATAGCAAAATGCAGTAAAAAAACCATTCAAGGCTGAACAATCTTCCAGACAGGGTACTTCAGTGTTCTGTTAACAGCATTCACTTCATATTGACTGTTTAAACACTCCTTAAAAATGTATCAGTTAATTATAGTCCAGCTCTGATTTTTTGTTTGCAACAGCCTTCCCTGAGTTAAGCCCTAAAAATCAGAATATCAGCCTGGAAATGAGAATTTCCAGTTGTTCAGCAGAACCTGTGGAACAACTTAACACAACTCAGTTTGTACATTTAGGAGGGAGATTTTAGCACCTGCCAGTTTGCCTACTTCAGCAAGAACACACTTGTTTGAAGAAGACAAGAATTTTAGTAGCATGTGTTGGGTTAACTTACCCCCTCATCCTGAGAGAGCGGGTTGTTGATTATCAGATCTTGCTGTCCTGCTTTCCGAGGGTTTGTAATATGCTAGGTAAAAACAGGAAAAGAAAATCAAATCTTCTCTTGTTAGGCTATAAATGTTAGTATCTATGCCAAAGTATGAGAACCTATTTTGTATCAACTTACAATTTCTTTGATCTTATTGTAAGAAGTTCTTAAATCTGAAGTGGTTTTAATCCATTGACTTCTATCTTGTGGTAGAACGTCCAGAAATAACTATTAGCAAAACAAAACAAATTCATTAAGTTTCATCAGTTTTACAAAGCTTTTCATATAAATCCTACCAGACAGCATAAACCACCCCAGAAAGAAAGAGAAAGCAAAGAGCTATAAAATATTTTTGGTTTTAGTGCTTTCTAGTCCATAAATAAGTAGTTAGAAACAACAGCAGATCTACAGTGCAAAATCAACTGAAGCCACACACTGAAGCTTTGTAAACTGTTACAGCTTCAGTAGAGTTGATGGTCTCTTCCAAGGCAGAAACAAAAAGGAAAGATGTGAAAAGAAATATACAAAACTTGAAGCTATTTTATGTGACATTGATGACCTAATGCAATGTGCTTAAAATGAACCACAAATGCAGAGGAGGAACTAAGCACTGAGGGATATACCCAATATAAGAAACAAAATATGATCTAGAATTCTGCAAGACAGCTAAGAGAGTCAGTTTTGCAAAAAGTCCTTGAGAATTCCTACATCTCAGTTTTTTTGTGTCTCTTTAATAATGGTTAGAAAGAAACATGTAGTCCAAAATACTATTTAATTGCATTTCAAGCAAGTAAAAACCTCAGTATTTTTTTGCTTTTTCAGTGTTTTCATTTGCACATTGTAAAGTGTTAAGAAACAGTAATATTGACAAACAGAAGTATTGACAAACAAAAAACATTCCTATACTACTAAAAAAACCTTTAAAATTTCAGAACATGCCCTAATGCATATTGGGATGAGCAAATAAACCCAGTCTTATTTCTCCTTGATTTAATTAGTAGACAGGGAAGGACTTGATGTTTGTGTTCAGGGCTTTGAGTTATTATGGCCTCCTAATTTAGAGACTTTTAAAAAAGCAAACTGGTAAAACAATGCAGGTGGCATATGTTCATCTGGCTTGCTGAATAAAATATTTTCATTAACTTTAAACTATTTCAATGCTACAAACATTTCAAACTTACGCTTTCTTTCATTCATATATAAGGAGTATTTTTAATTTCTTTTTATAGGTCTCTGTGCCAAAGAGATGGTTGAGAAATTCCAAGTGAGGTAATTTAAATGATCAGCATTAACACGCAGTAACTCTAATAGAAAAAAAATATCTCTACTGTCAGAATTAGTGCAGAACAGAAGACTTGATGTCATCACATCCAAATTTGTTTGGACTTTATAGAGCAACCCAGTATTACCTTGCTTTCTTTCTCTCTTCCTTTCCCTGCTACTTTAAAAACAAAAACCAAAACAACAGCTCCCAAGGAGCTGGTGTGCTTTTGGAAGACCTTGCTTCCCTCTTCATCCAGTCCTTACAACAGGGATTGGTCTTCATTTCTCATTTCACTGGGAAAACCAGCTAGCAGAAGCATCAGACTGATTTTAAAGCAGTCCCAAATTCCACAAAACCATAATTTTTTAGACTAACTTCTTATCTATTTCCAGTGCATGACTTCCCTGCACAGATACTGAGAGGAGAGATGGCTGTGTGACACTCAATTCTAAAGGTATCACCAGCACAAAGATACACTTTCCTAGGATTCTTTTGTTATTACCTGCAATTCAGCTTTAAAGCAACTCGATGTGGTTAGCAAACGTCCTATGAATTATAAAAATGAGTAGGAAAACATTGGGATGAAGTCTCTTGGAAAATTCATGATTCTTTGCATCAATAATCTTTCAGCGCATCAGGTAATGTGTTGATATATTGCAACCACAAACTGTAAATAAATATTTTCTCTTCTTACCTTCCAGCAAACACTACGGAACCTGCTGCTTCTCAGCTGCCCATTAATCCCCTTCAGCCGTATAGTTGCCAAGTAATTGTTGTTTACAAATAGTTCTTCCCATTCTTTACTGAAAAAGCAAAAGGAATGAACATTTAAACAAAAGAAAAGGCTTAGCTGATTTAAGAACTATATGACACTACACAATTTTGGATAAGCAGAGGAAAGCAAGTTTTTAAAATGTATATATTTAGTTGTGTACCACTTCTAAACGCATGGCTGTTTTTTGGACACATTTCTTCTTTGGATTTAATGAATATGTAGATCGCTATAATTATGCCAGCTACTGAAATTCATAATGTCTATGGAGGCTATTCCATTTCCTCTAAAATGTTGGTACTGCAGTTCAGTGAATAAACAAGAAAAATGAATATTAATATAAGCACATTCATGTTTCAGCTGTAGACAAAGAAGTACCTATTCCAAAAATATGCAACAGAAAAGTACACTGTTGACTGTATTAGCTCTTCACATTATGTATTTGCTTAAATGAACCTTCTTTTCTTCTTAATGTCAAGCTGGGCAGTTAAGCATCATAGAAGATGACTTTCTTTAACATTTAGCACTATTTACTATTGAAATCACTCCTACTTCTTTCTACATGATCAGTTTTAAAATTTTAACAGGTGCTAGCAAATTTAAAAAAACATCAAAAAATTAAAAAGCCTCACTGTATAAACTGTTAAAGGCAAGCTTGAGTACCTTGCAGTACCTATGGCTGACTAGATAAACAACCTAAATATGCCTCCCAGGCATGCAGGCACCAGGGGCCTAACACCTGTGCCTCATTAATATACAAGTAAATCTGCTCTACTGGGAAACAATTGGAAATTAATTGTCCCAAACCATCTACTGAGTTTGAATAAAAGAATTAAACCTATATTTCCTGCAACTTCTACTGAAACAAACCTCAAGAACAGTTCAAGCCATCTTATAGTCTTGGTAGCCCAAGACTTGCTCACAGACTTTCTGCAGCCACTCTAAAATATGAAGGGCAATTTCAAGGTAAGGAGCTGGGTTATGTGCAAGGAAATGTGTTTCAGATTTATTTTCAATGCATGTCCTTAAGGTGAACATCTCCTCCTCCCCCTGTCACATGGGAGACTATTACTTCTCCCTGGGAGACCAAATGAAACCAGGAAGAGGGAAACTACTATTATGACTCCAGGCTAAGATCTCACCACATTTACTTTGCTAAGGAGGGTCACAGAGCGGGTTATACTAAATACCAGCAAACTCTGGTTTTGCAAATTGCCCTAAATACATGCAAGAAGAAGTTAGATAGTTTTCAGCCTTTTAAGCTGAGTTGGGAGAACGAGTTTTTAAAAACAGAATTGTAAGATATAGTTGCTGAGAACTGTAGAGAAATGCACTTGGCAAGCCAGGAAATTATGGTCCTCTTCCTCTGTGACAAGAGCGAGCTCATGATTCATGCTGAAACCAGAAGTCCTGTGTTTGTGAATGCACCACCTTTCAGTTAGGACCATATTATTTTTAAAAAAAGTGTTTACTTCTGGGTCTTGATTATTAATTACTTTGAAAAGTGAAGGTTTTCCAGATAAGAGCAAAGATGACTACAGCAGTGTTAGATTGCAAGGTTCAGGGCTGCCTTTAGCTTCTCTCAACTGCCAGCAACCCCAGGTGACCGAAAGAGCAGCAAGTCATTCCAATAGTGTGGAGTAGCTTCCATCACTCCTCTCACATCCCCCAGTCCCCAGATCAGAAAGACTATCTGGTCATTTTTTTGTCTCCTTGTCTCCCACGCATCCTCACCTTCTGCAGGGAGCTGCCTACGATTGTTTACCATGATTCTGTCTCCTTTAAATACAACGTATGGTATATAGCAGACACAGCTTGAGAAAAATCTGGCCCCTTCTTTCACAGTCACTTATACTTCAGTAACTACAGTATATTATGTCTATCTAAATAACCTTCCTGTTTCTATCACATATAATATTCTTCATTTGCCATTGTAAATTTTGTAGCATCATTGGCCATTATAACTCCTGCCAAGCTGCCTCCCTAAGGTAGCTATGTTTCAAGAGTGACACATTCCCCTGTGCACACAACAGGTCAGAATCTGAAGCTATTCACATTGTTCTGCAAGTGGATGACATTCCCACAATGTCTTTGAAAATGCCAGTGTGTCAGCTGAGTTAGCAAAAGGTTTCAACTAGTGCAACTGTGAAAAGAAGGAACAGAGAGGAAAGAAACTCTTCAGGTTATTTTTCTCACCAGCTGCTGGAAGTGATTGCTACACAGTAAGAAAGTAATTTCAACACTTCTGAAATTGTATTAGTGCAGATATTATGCCTTTAAAAAAAAAAAAGTAATGCAATTCCAAACACGTTTTGAACCAAATTACTTTTAAAACCGCCAAAAGAAATTTGGCAAGATCCTATCTCCTCTGCATTCCCCCTTGGCTGTTAGGATCACAAAAAAAGTTATAAGCAACTGAAAAAGAAATTACTTGGAAGCTGGAATCTGCCTCAGTTTTAGTAGAGCTGAATGATATTTAAAATCCTTTCTAAACAGCATTCACTAATTCATTCCTCCACTATTTTGAATGAACATTAATAAATTAAGCTTTACAATTCTAGAGACTTTTAATAGTGGTAACACTGCATAATATGAACGAGTAATCAATTCTAAAAAGACAACATTTAAAATTGTATAGCCCTACTATGTAAAATAATACCTAAGAACTTTGTTTACCCAGGATTGCAGAAAACCCACCGGTCACTATGAAATGAGCAATGAAGATTGGAACTCAAGTCTACCACGTTCCATTTGCTTCACTAAGTGAAGGACTTCAGGCGCCAATTGGAACCACCTAAACTATGAATAAGCACATGCATTTACTTTTAATCAAACTAGAGAATTAAATGCATGATCCTGTGTTATACCACCTGTAGACTGTACAATTAAAGGCAAATGTCAATGTTAATGTTTTTTGATTATTTTGTAAATATTTTTCATTTTAGATTCTTATTTGAATATCCTGTCTAATGTACTATTGCGCATGTCATAAAGTCTTCATAATAATAATGAATACATATAAGACCTTGCCATGGTTTGACACTGGTCCAATGTCAGACACCCAGAAAAGCCTCTTGCTCACCCTCCCCTGCCACAGCTGGGCAGAGGAGAGAAAAAAAAATTAGTTGAGTTAAGGACCAGGAGAAAACACTTCAAAGGCAAAACAGCCTCAAAGTTGCAAAGTGAATTTACTACTAATAGAGTCAGAGGAGGATAATGAGAAGTAAAAGAAGCCCTTAAAACATCTTTTCTTTGCCCAACCCCTCACTCCTTCCCACTGACAGTGCAGGGAGACAGGGCATGGGAGTTCTGGTGAGTTTGTCATCCAAGGTTTTCTTCCACTGCGCTGAGAGAGGAATTCTTCCCGTGAGACCGCGGGGTCCCTTCCATAGGAGACAGTTCTCCATGAACTTCGCCAGCACAGGTCCACTCTCATGAGCAGCAGCCAAACTGCACCTGCTGCAAACATGAGTCCCTCCCATGGCCAGACAGTCCTCCCAAAACTGCTGTGGTGTGGGTCTCTCTTCCCATGGGATGCAAGCCTCCAAGGACAGCCTACTCCAGCCTGGAAGCAGGGGCCTTCTCTCTCTGCCAGGTCTCCCACTGGATCACAGCCTCCTCCAGGCATCCACTGCTCCAGCATGGGCACCTCTCCCATGGTCTGTGGGTTGATCACTGCATCCCCCATGGATCCCCATGGGCTGTGGGTGGATCTCTGCATCCCCTGTGGATCCCCAAGGGCTGCAGGGACACAGCTGCCTCACCATGGCCTGCAGAGGAATCTTGGCTCTAGCACCTGGAGCACCTCTCCCTCTCCTCCTTGGTGTCTCCATGTTGTTTTCCCGTGCATGTTCTCACCTCCTCCTCTTCTCTGACTATAAGAAAAACTGTGCATGTCCCACTTTGTTTTGATTTTCTTAAATCTGTTATCACAGAGGTGTTACCAACATCTCTAACTGGCCCAGCTTTGGCCAGCAGCATATCCATCTTCAGAGCCACCAGGGATCGGCTCTGTTGGACATGGTGGAAGCTTCCAGCAGTTTCTCACAGAAGCCACTTTTGTGATCCCCCTGTTACCAATAACCAGGCTGTGCCAAAGCAACACAGACCTCAATGAGAAAGAAATTATTAGAGTAATAGTTCTTTAAGAAACTTAATTTCATATGCGTTATCTCTGCAGTAGCCGTCCAATGTAAAGTATCTACTGGCATGAGTTAGGGACAGTTGCATTATTTCAAAGTGGGAAAAGTGCTCAACATGTATGAAAGAAAAAGCAGGCAAATCAATGAAGGGATTAATTCTGCAAGATTTGCTCATAGTTCTCATCTGTTCCTTTCCATCTTTTGAAACATGCACTTATGTCATAACCACAAGAGTTTAAATCTCTCTGCCAAAGAATTGTATACTGGGGTCTGCTCTAAAGCATACATACTTTCTTATAAGAAATGAGGTTGACCTCTGAGCAAACCATATACAGAAGTATTTTTTTCTTTCTTTTCAACAGGATATGATTTGTAGATATGATTCTTGTTAAGGCAATTACAAGCATCAGATTTTCAGATACAGAAGCCTGAAGTCTGGAACAGAAATGTTTCTCTCAGTTGACTGTTAGTAGAGATCACAAGAAGCAGGACTTTACACCAGAAAGTCTAAGTAAAATTCTACATGCACTTAAATAGCATTTTTGAAAAGGTATGTGAATCTCTAAGGTCTAACATCTTAGTAAAAGTCACTGGAATCCCATTGCTCATCTATAGAGGAATGAGCAACTATAAACTCTTTCTGAATGTATGACATCAGTAATGTAAGAATATGCCTAGGAAATAACTCTGAAATTCAAATAGTTCCAAGAGCTTTACTGAGGCAACATTGAGCTGGTGCATGTTGGGGAGAGGTAACACAGACTTTCTTCCACTGATAGGCAGAAGTGGAACACCTGCCTCTGGCTCTGCTTCTAAATTTCAATCTGCAGCATAATGGTAAAACCAAGACATCAAGCACAGAT
Source organism: Trochalopteron elliotii (assembly GCA_024734555.1). NCBI lineage: Eukaryota > Metazoa > Chordata > Aves > Passeriformes > Leiothrichidae > Trochalopteron > Trochalopteron elliotii. The sequence goes on from JANPWX010000359.1 coordinate 759,023, forward strand.
ATGCAGAAGAATGCAATGGTAGCCCATTAAGGCTCCTTACAAAATACATATTCTGTTCAGAAGAGGAAAAAATATAATTGAGGGAGAATGGTCTAGCACAGACAGCAATCACTGCTACTTAGCTTCTGCATTTATTGATTTAGAGGATAAAGTTGGTGAAATGTATGAATGCAGATCCTGCCAAAGTCTAAAACTTTGAAGTAAGTATTTTCATACTATCATGTTCAGACAACACCAAAACTCTGTGGAAGACACTAAAACCCATAGAAATCTAAAAATGTGAAGAACCACAAAGAACTACAATCTATGTCACTGAAAACGGGCAAAAGATTCAGTTCTGGGACTGCAGGGCCTCAGATCTACCAGGCAAATATTACTGTCCATAATTCACTTTCAGGTGAAACTGCAGTTTACGAAGAAACAGTATCTACTGGGTCATCAGATAGTGTATATCATTATTTTGTCTCATGCATTTTTGAAATATTTCATATCAAGTTTTGAAATCTCTTTTTTTTGAGTCCTTGAAGAAACAAGACCAATTTGATATTTACAAAAACATTTAGATAACAAAGAATATTCCTCAGTCAGTGGAAGAATACTGCTATGCTACTGAAACATTTGCATACATATTTAGGATTTCAATCTAAATCTCAAGCTTATTCCATCCTCTAGACCAATATTAAAGGATAAAATGGATAGCCTCAGAGAGATCCAAAGAAAATTCTTGAGCAGTGTTGCTAGTATCGGCAAAATCATCTTAAAACAATGGCATGTGTGCTTCCAGAAAAGCCAATTTCACATTTTTATACTGGTTTTCATCTTCAGAATGTGCTTTTTAAAATGCTGAGACCCAAACTCGGATCCTCAGGGGCACTTAATGAAGCAACAGGCTACTGAACAGGCCATCAAAAGAAAACCAGTTCTCAAATTGTTGTGTCATATGTTTTGCAATATGAGGTCTTTATTGATAGGAACATCAAGTATCTATATTTAAATATTTAAATAGAGGCAATAACTCCTTTCAAACATACTGCATAAATCCAAGAAACATGCATAGTTTGTATTATTTATTATGTCGTAAAATCAACAGTTGAGAAAAAAGTGAGGCAACTGCCAGGAATGTAATAAAGAGAGAGTTAATTCTATAAAAACAGATGAAAAAAACCTCAATTGAAAGGTAGTATCAAATAATAAGAAGCAGAGTTTCTAAAAAACATTTCTGAAACACACAGATTTTTATTTGCTACCCTGAAAATCCACTTGACAGCTTTAATGTGAAGGCTTATCGGTCTGCTTGAAAAATACATGTATTTTCCTCTGTTTCTAAAAGTCCTGCCTCAGGATACGTGGCAGAGTTAACAGCCATGTAAGTGTGAATATGCATGGCTGTGTTGCTGGGAGGCTGAACATTCAAAGGGCAGATTTTTCTAAGCAGTTCAGGTTTCATCTGCTTTTGGCTGACATACAGTTAAAAAGGTTTGTGTGAAGAAAGGTAAAATCACTTTCTTAAGGCAAACATTCCAGCAAATAAAGTTATTAGCTAGCTATGCTCTTCAAGCTACCAGTACGTGTGTAGCACAGCTCAGGGAACTGAAATAAGGCTGCACTGGCAGCAGGATGCTCTGCCAGAACCCTTCCTCATAGCACTAGGTCTGACACAGAACTCCAAGATACCTTTCTCCATATTCCAAATTGTCCACTTTGCCTTGGTGGTTCTCAGCTAAAGGGCCAAGTTTGGCCTTTGGAGAGCACATAATTTCCAACCTTTTACCAGTTCAGCTTCTACAGAAGAATTCTTGTTACAGCCATTTCAAAGTCTAAATTTCACCAGCACATTTTCCTCTACTCATTACTTTCTGCATACATTTACAGAATGGTGAGACAAAGTGTACATATTATGTTCAACTATTCTTATTTTTGTATTGTAACTGAGTTTGCCAGTTCCAGGGTCAAAGCTTTCTGGTTTAAATCCCCCAATACCTTTGAAATGCTTTGCATGTACATGTAGAACATTTACTTCCTATTTCTCCTGACTATAGAGTTCCCTTCTGTTTTACCCTTCTGCTCATACCCACAGTCAGGCAGAGCTCTGTGAATTGTGTGTGTTCACATGCATGCAGACTTGTTATACAAACATGCATTCGCTAAGGAAAAGGTAAGAGCTTCCTGTAGGACACAACAGCTCTACAAATCATCCAACTAAAAAACAGATGTAATAGTGCCTCCTGATATTCAGATGGAACCTTGTGTGCTTCTGTTTGTTAGAACACATTAGCTCTGATCTTATTGCTTGGTGTCACTGAAAAGAGCTTGTCTCTGTGTCCCTTCTACCCTTCCCTTAGATACTCTCAGACTTCAAAAAGATGCCCTGAGCCTTCTCTTTTCCAGGTTGAAAATTCCCAACTCTTTCAGTCTTTCCTCACAGAAGAGCTGCTCCAGTTCCTTCACCATCTTAGCAGCCCTTTGCTGGGCACTCTCCAGTATGCCCACGTCTTTCTTGTAAAGGGGAGCCCAGCACTAGTCACAGCACTCCAGGTATGAATTACAGGGGAAGGATTACTAACTCTGATCTGCTGGCAGCACTGCTCCTAATGCATCCCAGGATACTATTAGTTTTCTTTGTTGCAAGGGAACATTGGTGACTCATGTTCAATTTCATGTCTGCCAGGACCTCCAGGTCCTTCTTCCAGCCCCCAGCATATTACCTGCTTCTCCATCTTCCCTGGAGGCAAGGTACTGGCCTATTTCCCTGCATCCTCCTTCTTTGCTTTCTTGAAAATTCCCCCCTGTCCTCAGTCACATCTCCCAGTTGCCATCAAAGTCTGAAGAATATTGTGAGTGGAAAAGTAAAAGAAATTCATCAGGAAAACCACTTTAAATATTAGTAAGGGAAAATATGGCATCAGTTGATTGTAGTGTCAGTGGTATATATGCTGATTTTCAAGTACAACAGAATAAATTAAGAGCGAACTAAAATTTTCACTGGCTTTCCATGGATTTTAAAAATTACCATTCTCTCTTCCATGGTCTCTCTTCACTATCTAAGTCCTTCCTTCTTGCAGCCAATCCATAAAAGAGCATTCTACCAACAAAAGATGTTGGTAACTCAATCCTTCCTTTCTGATTCTCTGTCAAAAGCATCTCAAGCTTTAAGTAAATGTCTTAAATATGCTTTTCCCTATTACATTGAATAAAACCCGAAAGCAAGTCTATATTACCATTTCTATGTCTTTAGAAAGTAATATAATTTTCAATGGAAAAATTTTAGAAATCCACCATTTATGTGTGCTGAAATGTTTGTATCTTAGAAAAAGTTACTGAATATAGGTTTTCAGTTCCTTAATGACATTTTATTCTTCCTTGTCTTATGATATCCTTTGCCAATTCCTTAGAACACCAGGCAAGGAAATCAGCAAGGATCAGCTATGGAAGGAAGAAGTAAATAACAGAAATTTGACAAGACAGAGATGGAAATTACATAAGTCTACTTAAGGGGGAAAATAAAGGAAAGTAATTTTAAAAGAATTCAGAGAAAATCAGAAATCTTCAAAGCTTTTAATAGGTATGACAGTGATCTTCCATGATTTGGAGTAAAAAAACCTGTTGGAGGAAACCTGTGACCAGTGCAGTCACTTCCTCTCGCTGGAAAAAGGAGATCTGCAAGATGGAATTCCTAACAACATCACAAACACTGACAAAATGAGATTACTGGCACAGACCACCACATCCAGAGAAATATTTTTAGCACATTATGAACATGATCTTTTAGAAGAATCAAGGAGAGTTTACATGCTCCCAGACAAAATTAACTCATACTGAAAAGGCCCCTTTGTACATAAATGGCATCAACTGGAACAGCGTCTAGCAAATGGTTTAGGATAAAACAAAACAAACATGGATGCCAGTTCTACTACTTCCTTGTGGAAAGAGAGAAAGGATGCAAGCGCTGTAAATTCTTCTTGCAGAGTGGAGTGGAGTGGCAGTAACAATTTCACTTCTTTGCCCTCACTGCTTTGCCCTCTGTACCCAATTTTTCTTATCTCAAAATAATCAAAAAACCCACAGAAACAAGCTTGCTCTTTACATCTCTTGATTATGTGTGGACATGCAGTGAACAAAATCAGGAAAAATAAGATTATAATTGCACAGGAGTGACTTAAAATTAAAACAGTAAAGTACCATGATCTGTGTATGAACAAGACTAGATAGGCTTGTGTAGATGGAAAAGGGCTGCTTCCTAATAGACTAAGACAAAGCTTTTCATAAGGTGGAGGTATGTAAGTTGCACACATCTTCACAGCATGTTTAACATGTAAAGACAGAGGCTATGTAGCCACTTCTGGCTCAACGGCCAACAAAAGCCACAGGTCAAAGGCCAACCCAACTGGTTTCAGCATCACTTTTGGAAGGGGGAAGAACCAAGGAGGAACAGCTTGCACCCCTTGCCATCTTCCTTCCTTATGCTCAGTGTCAGCCCTGCAGTTGGCTGGCACACAAGAAACGCCTCAGCCAGCAGGACCACATTGCCTCTTTGCATCAAGGAAGGAAACATCTGGTAAGCAGAATCTGTAAGAAGGCAGGGGGAGAAAAATGGAATACAAAAGTGTTTCTTATACCAAATCCTCTGCCTGTTTGAAATATGAGCGGAAGAAGGAATACACCTCGTCCACACAACCAACAGATTTGAGCAATCATCATTTATCATGGAATTTATGCCACAGAGGAAAAAACTTTATCTTGATACATGGGGTAAGAATTAAACTTATGTATATGTGCAGAGATGTATTAAAAATTATACAACATACCAGTCATGGGTCTCTGAATCATAGAGTAAGTTAACAACACAAGTATGAAAAGTGAGCTTTTTTAGGCTATATATTTATTAGAAGCAGTATTAATGTATGAATCCACCTTGAAAGCAAATAAGTGCCCTTGAGATGTTAGACTCTATCAGCCAAATTGAATGCCTGCATCAATGGCTCTCCCTAAAAGTCATAATTAGGTCATTAAAATATATTTAGAAAAATAGCCTGTAAAATAAAGTTAAAAAATACTCACCTTCATTTTATTTCATAGGTCACTGTTATACCATCTAATAAGATAATTAAAAACATGCAAGCAGCTGGTACTGAGGCTAAACAGATTAATGTAATAGTCTGTAGTCATATGTGCTGGCAAGGGGTTCACCTCTTTGGCGAGGAGAAGGTCAGCTGCCCTTGGGAAGGGAGGAGAAAGACAGTATTTCTACTTTCCAGTGGCACTGCATTGCAGATACTGAAACTAAAGACCCACATCTATTTTCCTTTTCCTTTTGGTGAAGTCCAGCCCATTTGGACATCCAAAAAAGGCTTTAACCATAGCAGTAAAATAATACAGTAGAGCAGAGCTCAAATATTTTCCTGAAGTTTCTTACATTTAAAAGCTGAAAGTTATTATGTGTCTAAATCCTTGTTCAAAGGTTTCTAATAGTGAACTTCTAATTTTCATGACATAGTTCTAGGAAGTAATTTTTGTAATTTCTTATTAGCAAAGTTTCATCCCAAGTACACAAATAATAGTTCCATTAGAGCCTAAAGACCAGCTAGAAAAGTCTCTGTGACCTGACAGGACTTACTCACAAACTCAAAGAATATTTAGAAATATATGTTAGTCACATGTACTTTTCACTTATATTACTTACAAACTTTATGACCTAAAGGGAAATGCTCATTATCTGAACACATGCAGCATTAAATCTGTGCTGTGATCAACACAAGCAAGAGTCACAAACTCTAAGGTGACACCTTCATCTTAAAAATAAAACCCTACAAATAGTTCTGGAGCATCATAAACATATCAAAGAATAATGATATGTCATCCTTTATTAACACACACACTTGGAATCTTGTACTGGATCGTGTAAAATTGTCCTTTAAAATAGAAAATGTGGGAATCAAGCAGCCTCTCCTGGGGCTTATTTTTTATTGTGGTAACAACGTTTTTAAGAGCACTTTAATAATAAAACTTACTAATATTCAAATATTTTTGCAGTCATCTCTTCTAATTAAGTTGTAAAGGTCTATTACTGATAAAATATAAAGCAACTTTTGTTTTAGCTGAAATTTTCAATACAAATTTATGATGTATTAACCTTCTGCATGCATGACATCTACCATGATCCAAAGATGCCTTTTCCTCTTTTATGGCAAAAATTCATTAGCTGGTCTTGTTAAAATATGATAGACTGAAATGCATTGGGTAAACAAGATTATCATTAGTTTTACCAAATTACTAAGTTACTAAAACAATATTCCTTGACAGTATCCTAAAATAAGTCAAAATCTCTAATGAGTCCTTAAAGAAATAACAACCATTTACCATCCTTACCTTTCAAGGCAGCTTAGGATTCACTTTTCATCTTTCATAAGGTATTGGATGCTCATTTTTACTTAACATGCAGTCCAGAACTATAACTATCAAAACAATATCCAACCCAACCATCAAATTTACAGCCAGTCTCATTAGATGATAGGAATCACTTGCCACTGAGCAACAAATATACATTTCACACCTCAAGCACTGCTCCTAAATAATGGTGATAGCTTGCCAACTACGAAAAGTCTGAGGTTACCTTTACATATATGTATACATATATACCTCCCTAATACACACGATATATATCTTTTTTACTATCTTGCCTTTAATTATATCAGTAATACTTTGGCAACGAGATATGGGACGCCTCTTAAAAAACTAATTAATTTCAGTTTTCTAAGTTGGGCTGTAATCCTCTCTGACAGAATATGAGTATTATTCAGTGGAACTTGTAGCCAGTGTCATATTTATTATATGCACTTTGGACTAAGGAATATAGAGATACGAAGACCAGCCTTTACCTCCACCTTATCTGTAGAGCATTGAAGAGCCACTAAGGTATAGGCTGATTTAGGGAAAAGGTATCGTGCTCTGTCCTCCCACTTATCTCTAGCTGCCCATGCTAGATTCCCTGCATTGGCACTGATATCATGGGAAGTTTTGGCAGGATACTGAGAATAAAGTCATCAGAAAACTTTCCCTATGAAGAATGAACAGGTTGGGCTGGGTTAGCTCCCTGGACTAGCTCCCTGAGAGATGAGTGCTACTGCCTGAGTGGAGCAGGGATGAGAAGAAGGGCTCAGACTCCAGCTCCACAGCTTACACTCTCATGGAAACAAAGTCTAGCTAGAGCTGGCTGCTTCTTCTTCAAGTGTTGCCACTTGGTAGGTACAAAAGCTGGTGCTTTTGAGTTGGTGACTTTCACGAATAAGTTTACTGGCTTTAATGGCAGAGAGAGCTCTCAACTTTCTTTTCCTGATCTGTTTAAATTCTATCTTGCCCATTTTTGAGATACTGATTTGTGGTCTCTCTATCTACATATGCCTCTCACCTAAAAAACATGAAGATTATCCTGGGTGGTATTTTCCAGCCCTTCTTTTAGCTTAGACAGTATGTTGCATGCAGAAAACAAGAACATGACAAGAAACAGAGTCATGCAGAACCCTAAAATGGATCTTTTAATGTATTTCATCAAATTGAATATGCTAACTACCCTAGAAGAGTTTTATATCATCACAAAGTAGGTTTCATTAGCCACCTTACTAGGATACAGAAAATTGTAAGGATACAATCAAACCACCCCAGTCCCACTTTTGTCCCTGCAGGCACATGCTTTGTTCCAACCTTGCTCTTAGTCCAGAAGCTTCCTCTGGGTGTGAGAATTGCAGCAAACTCTTTGCTGTTCCCTCTAGGTCCTTACAAAAAGTCTTTCTTTTCAACATCCTCAAGACCAGGCTGTTTGCTCCTTGCTCTCCTTGGCAATCTCTCTGGCTCCAGCCTGCAACAGGTTCCCCAGCATTGTGTCCCTCCCTGCCACCCCACGCCTGAGGCTCCCCATGACCAGCATAGCTCACTGCCTGCACCACAGTGCAACATTCCCCACCCAGCCAGCGGCAACCAGGACAAGGAGAACAGGCAGGTTCCTCCTGCCTGCCTGCACCTCTTTGAAGTAGAGATTCCAGCAGAGCACAAACCAAAAATGAAGAAAAATGCCAACCAACACAGTCCACTAAATGATTTGAAAATAATCATGTGGTAAGCTTGTTTTGTTTTACCATACTTAAACATGAAAATCAGATGCAATCCTTCTGGTTAGCAGGAATCATACTATTAATTTACTAGTCACAAAGATTTTTTGTAGCAGAGTCAGTATTTTGTAGGGTGAAAGATGAAAGTATACACCAGTATATGCTGATTAGCTTTCTGTGCTTTCAAGCACAAGACACCCTCTGGTATGTACCCAAGCAAGATTCAAGCTCAATGACATTGCTGAAAGAAGTTTCTTTAACTGGTGTTTACTGCCAACAAAATTGAAATATTATTTTCCTGTCAAATAATCTCAAATTTAACCAATCTTGGCTATGTTTTTTTGACATGAAATAATGAGGAACTAAAGCTCCACGTAGTCTACAGATCCAGTTACTTTGGAGAAGATCAGAAAGGTGATCACTGGTGAATTGAATGTTTCAACACTCACCTTAGTTGCTGTGACTTCACTTTATTGAATACTTTGGAGGGAAAAAAACCCCCACAAACCCCACAAAAAACTCTCTTAAAAATGTTTAGGCTTTCAAATACGTTGTATTTTCATAAGTCAAGCATTTTGAACAACTTTACAAGAAAACCCAATAATCCAGAAAACAAATTTTCAGATCATTCCTTAATTAAATACTTTATGGTTTTTTGTTTATTGTTTCAATTTAGATTGCACAATCCTCCTAAAGTATAGGACCTGTTTTTTGCTTTACTAGATTATGCTTATTATAATTAACCATCTTAAAATTAGAAAATAAATATAAAAAATTACCAACCTGTAAGAAATAAAAGTTCCATCTGAATCTGAGGTGGGGGGTCTGCTTCCATTTTCATTTGATCCTCCTAATGCAAAAATAAGAGAAAACATCTTTGTTGTAAGATAAACTCTGATATGAACACAATATCGATGACAACTGCAACTGATTTGACCTTATATGGTAACTTCAGTTACAACAAAGCTCACCTACAACTTACATAGACAAATCTCAACTTTACCTCTTCAAATTCTTACAGCCATCTTAACAAGACTCCAAGTTCAAACTGGAGTCTGAATGTTCTGAAAATCTGATACTTAATTTCACTTAAAGTTTTGATTGAGGCCCTTCTCAAATTATTAAACAAAATTTAATGAGTATAGCGTTACAGAAGTACACCATATAAGTAGATGAGCTTGATTTCACCAACATTAAGTCAAAAAATGTAAAAGTTCATCTGCTTTGTGAAAAATTCTGAGCTTTGTGATACCAGTTTTTGTTTTTTGGTTTGGTTTTTTTTTGTCATAGCACAAGTTCAAAGCTTCTCTGAAAGTACCTATTAAGACATCTGCCAAACATCTTGTTTCACATCCTGTGGGCTGGTGATACATAGAACAGTGACGTTACTAGAAATCAAGGATTACAAGAAAATTTTCATTCTCTAACTTTGTCTATTGAAAGACTGCTAAAAGGCAGGAATCATGTATTTTTCAAAGCGAATTTATTCTTGTCCTGTTTTATACTGTTTATTCTTGCCCTGTCATTTAGCTTGATAATTCTTCTATGTCCCTGTGTGCCTCTTTAGTTAATTTACAGGCAGCACTGCACAACTCTGCTCTCTGTTCTGCTGACTGAAACCAAGTTATTTCAGTCTTTTTTTCTAAATGAGGCTTTGTATTCCCCATTTTCTTTAATTCAGTCCTTCTTACACATGGAAAAGGAGGGACAGAAGCCGTAGACAGCATACTAAAAGTTCAGAGAATTGAGAATTTGGGTTTTCTTCTCTATCAAACAAATTTTGCTTGATACAACTGACAATCATGCCGCTCCATCCTGCAGTTTCACAGCCATCCTTAACCAAACGTGCCTGTACATTTACTCTCCATTTTTTATTTACAAAAAGAAGTTTTCAGTTTACACTAAAAATTCTTGCTAGTGCAATATTGTAGCTCACACAATGTCATGCTGTTTGCATTCCTATTTTCTTCAGAAACCACCAGTCCTGCCTGAATACTCTATTTGCGCAGGTACTAGATATTACCTTCCAATAATTTCACTTAATAAAAGTCTATCAGATCTCATTCTGTGGCAAGACAATAAATGAAAATATTGGATAAGACTGGTTCAACCCCAAGCTTCACTAAAAAGAATTCTTTCATTAAAATTTGCATTTCTGTATTCATCCTAAAATTACTATACTTCATTAATCCCCATCTTTTCTATTTCACAGACTCTCCTGTGGCACTATATCAGATGGTTTACTGAGGTTCAGACAGACCTAATGTATTTCCTGAATGTATACTTCGAGAAGCAAGCAGGCTAGCTGCCCACAATGTCCCATTTAACAAAAAAATGGCAATAAAACTTATGCCATTTGCTTTGCTTTTCTCTCTTACTTCTTTCTTAAAAACTTTCTGAAAGCCCTGCACAGATAATGGTCAGTCCATGCAGGTGCTTTGCTACCACTTTTCTTTCCCCTGTTACTCTAAGTAGAGGTACTATATTTCCACTCATCAGCCATGAATTAAAATACTAAAAATTGTTCCATGCAGCAGCATTTGTCAATATTCTTGAAGTCTGCAAGTCAGATTATTAGCTCTGCTAATTTACAGTATCTACCCAACACTCCCATCTATTTTACTGATTTATTTTCAGGCCTTTTCCTGAAATTCTATTTTTGCTCAAAATTAAATATTTTTCTTTTTGGACCATAGCTGGATTACATTTAGTATTATTTGTCCATTCACACTGCAGAATGGTACTAGTTTTCTTTCCTAGGAAGCTTCTTTACAAAGTCAAGTAATATTTTCCAGTTTATTTAAATTCTCGTCTTACGATCTGATTCCACTTAATTTTTGCTGATTGTTGCTATAACCCTACACTTTTTGATATCCAGGATGTGGCCTTGCTTGCAGATCAAGCTGTTTTTATATTTCTTTGAGGATCTTTGTTTATTCCAGACATTCCTTAAAAAATATTTAATCATTCACTTTGGCATAGAACTTCCAAATGTTTCTTTTCTCATCTAATTTGGAATGCAGGGTTTTTTATTAACTTTTGCACCTTTGTCTAAAATAAATCCCAAACCTCTACTATATCTTAGTCAAAAATCACTCAGTCCAGTTGATTTCACTAATTAGCTCTCTCCATTTATTTTGAAAATGGAAATCCTACTTAATCAATCTGCTTTTTGTTTACTAAATTTAACTAAATTAACAACACCAGATATTTCATCCAGGAGCCGACCCTCCCGTTATTAATAACCATCTGTTCAGGTTTTTTTCTCATATCTTGTAAAATAGTCTCCCATATTGGGACAATTTTCAGTAATATGCTTTTTCATATATTATCCATCTCCACATCTGATACTGAGCATTCAGAGAAATGACTGAACTACGTTCAGTCTCTGTTAAAGCCATATGGCCAGGTGTAGTGATACTGGGCAACTGCTACAGGGACACAGCACATCAAAATGGGTCCTGAATGCACTACTGCACTTCATTTATACTTAAACTAAGCATTCACCTACCAGACTAGTCAGATTTAAAAACACCAAACCCTTATTCACAATGCTAAATTGATATACTGAAAAAATATGTCTTTTCAAGAATAGCAACATTATCTTCCTCCTTTCTGAAGAATGAACTTTAAGACTATCTCAAAAAATGCATGGATTTTATAATCTTTCAACAAAACCATTTGTCCTGCTTGAAGAGCGAACAGGACTTTGCAAAGAGAACAAGAATAATAGTTATTCTTTCACCAGGAACCCCACTTTGGTGGGATCCTGGGTCTGCTACATCCACTGAGCTGCTCTTCACAAACTACTCTACGTGTAGCTTGCTTTATTCTGAAGACAATAATTTTATGTATTGTAATGACTGCCAAAGCACTTTAGCATTTTTAACTGTTTACCCACTGTTAATAAATCTCATAATCACACAAGTCATTGTTTGGGTGCTTTTTTGTGAGATGCTTTTGCTGCCTCATCATATCATTAGCATCAGCTACCAAAATTGGATAGGGCTAGGTGCATTCAGCTCTCAAACCCAGTATTTAATGGAACAGACCCTTCTGTAATTGCTTCCTTGCTCTATCCCCCTTTAAGACAGGTATGTCTGACACCTTGAAAGATGTTTAAGATGTCATTCATTGAAAGTGATAAAAATCATAAAGCAAAGAGCAGAGTATTCATTTTCTTAACAGAAGACTCCCTAAATTTTACCTAGTTTTATCCAAAGGGCTTTTTAGCAAATCCTATCAAGTTTCCATAGTTAGTGATATAGAGGACAAATGAGACTTCTGCGTCACTAACCAATGACATTAAGCTGTGGGAATCCATGCCCTGGACCACCTCTCCTCAGGAAAGTTCCAGTTACTCCTCCTGAAAGATATGGTGAACTCCCAGTAGAACAGATATACTACTTCTATCTTCCTCACTGATAATGACCCAAATTTCTGATAAAACTGGGATGTATACTGAACAGTTATGAATATAAGATTCGTGATGCTAGTAACAAAAATTGTGGTCCCCTTTAAAAAATTTATTCAGTATTATCCTAATCTTTAATTTCCTTCTGAAACTCAGTTATGGGAAGAAGGGTTTTGCTGAAGAAACAGAGAATGCCCTAGTAACCCTGTCACAGACCTTGCAAAAACCTTTCCTAACTTCAGATGCACAAGCTAGGGGAAAAATGGTAAAATAAATCCTGCCACACTTCCAGAGGAAAGAGAAGCGAAATGAACAATACTGTAACAAGCACCTGTATCAAAGTAAGTATGGCTTTCAGCACTAGAGCAGTTACTGATTTTAATACAATAATAAAATAAGGCTGTATCCTTCCAAGGGACCTGAAAATTACCAGGATTGCTGCTTCTTTAACTGCAGCAACTCCCTCTCCTGAGAATGAAAACTTTCTCCCAAAACTGCCTCACTTTAGTGAAGTCTGTTCTTGTGCACAGAGACCAAGGGCTGGAACTTGGGCAGCTGGGACCTGACACTGCCAGACACAGCTGAAGGCTATTTCAAGAAAAGTTGTGTAACTCAAAATTGACACTTTCACTAACTAGTAAAAAAATAACATTTCAAATGCTAGCTTCTTTGGACTTCTGAGACGCATGGAGAAGGATTTACAAACTGTACACTTGTTAGGGGTACTAGATTCACCCAGAACACATGGGCTTGTCACGTGCAGTAACTGTTATCTTGTCAAGAACATATCTGAGATTATAGGCACAGCGTAAAATGGGAGAGCCCAGAATAAGGAAGATGCCTTTACTTCCTGAAGATGATCTGAAAACTATGTGTAGAAATTATAACAAGAAGCCTGATGGAAACTTGCACACCATTTTTTTTTGCATTTTTATTTTTTAACAGCCTGTTATACTGATAGAATCACAGAACTATTTAGGTTGAAAATGATTTGTGAGATCATCAAGGCCTATCACTAACCCAGCACTGCCAAGTTCAGCATTAAACCATGTCCCCAGGTGCCACATCTTTAAAAAAAAACCAGATGTCTTTTAGATACCTCCAGGGATGGAGACTCAACCAATAGGATATTCTCTCACAGAAGAGCTTTTTCAAGGCACAGTGCACAGTTTCCACTTCAGGTAATAAGAGGAAACTGGACAGCATTTCAAAGCCCCAATTCACAGGTGGGAAGACACTCTGGGTATGCTCCAGGCACAAAGAACACTGAGCTGAAGCATGTGCTCAGCAACAGTAAAAAAGCATGTGAAGAGTGATGTAGAGATCAGACATTTCTCCCTCATCTTTTTCATTATGTCTTAAAAACAGCAATTTCCTGTGAGATGTAAAAATTCAGCCCTGGTCTTTTAAGGAGAAGGGGTGGGATACTGTCATAACCAGCTGCAAGTCCACGAAGACAAGAAGCTTGAGTGACATGGCCTTGCCTGATGGCTGCACTCCTAATTACAAAAAAAAAAAAAACTCAAACTCAATTTTTTTTCTTTTGAAAATATACTTTGATACTGAAGAATTGTCTTTAAATATATCCATATTTCTGCACGCATGTATGCACGCACGTATGCATGTCTGTATGTGGGCACACGTGTATCTATGTAGTGCAAACCAACTTACCAACCATGTGTCACCTATGAAAGGGCTTTATGGCTGGCAGTTTAGGAATTTGTGATAACAGTGATCCTACTTAGGTAACCAAACTGTGCATTTCCTTGCTCACAAGTGTCATAATGGAGACAGATCCTTCTGTGGACCTGTCTGCACTCTGCTTAATGTTTTCTTTTGTATTCTAATCAAAGGTTAAAATGTTGTTAAAACACAAGATTTATTTAACAGTTGTGAAAATTTAAGTTGATATAAACACTTGATCATTAATGTAGTGTTTTATGATTAGAGACAAGTCAAATTTTAACACAAATCTATGCCTGCAGTCTAAGGTTGTCAGTTCTTACAACATGACTTCAAAATTCCATGCTATATTAATTTTCAGCATATTTAAAGCTTAATAATTTAATGATTTATCCAATTTTAATTTATACTTTCAAAACCACTTTGAACAATCTGAGGTGCCACTGGAGATCACAACAGTGGTCCTGGTTAAGTCAAATAATAATTATAGCGCTTTCACTTTAAAGATGAGATTATTTTTAATTATTGAGTGAAGTACTTGAGGTACCATACTTATATAATTACGCTACTCATTAAATGGTTATTGAAAGCTGAAATGTAATTTTAATGACAGCTACCTATTTTTCTTTGCACACTTTATAGATGACAGATCAGTCAGGAATTCTAGTTTGCTCAAAAAATCCTTGCAGCTGCACTGGTTCTTTCAGGTGTAAAACAATTAAGCTGTTCTTTTTTTAAAACTTTAAACATTTTTTTTCCTCAAATGATATTGATATAACATACAGAAACTAGTAAAAACAGAACAATAAAGCACGAATTTTTTTTTCTTCACAATAATATCAAAATGCTGGCCCTAAACTATTATAAATTCCAAACAACATCCCCCCCCCCCAAAATACTGACAATACAAATATGGAAGAATAATTTTAGTCAAAATGTGTTCCTCATATAATACAAACAACAAAAAAAAATTGCTTAACAGATTGCAGACCTTTATTGTGAGTATAAAGGGGTAATCAACATACAATAAGCATTTTACTATGCATTAAAACTATATATAATACCATGAGATTTCTTTGCTTTTTCACACATCAAGGTTCACAACTCTTCAAACATAAAATTCCTTTGTACTATTTACTCCACAGATATTCATCAGACTGATCTGGATAAAATTTATTCTAACACGAAGGCATCTCTCACAATTGACACTACAGAGCTGTGGTCTCAGAAATGAGCACCTAAACACTTACGCTTTGTATCTTAAGCCTTTATATGAGATGTTTGAAATTCAGGGTATTTCTCCGTTGTTTCAAGGACCCGTATCTTGTCCAAATTAAGCTTTCCTTTTTCACAATGAAAACCAAACAGAGGAGTAAATTTGTTTCATTAACAATATTAAAGCAAAGATTTCTGAGTTCACTGTATGGGGAAAAGGCAATAAAGTTTTGAAGAGGGAAAAACTGCTTTGTTCCTTCAATCCCCTAGTTGAAATTAATTATGGCAAATGTTTATGAAAACATCTGTTCCATACAGTTATAAATTCTTAATTTTAGCATGGGCGATTCCAAGCTCCTCTATTATTTGAAAGAGAACAGTCTGACAACTGAAAGGTTTACAAAAGAGCAGAAATTTGTATTTCTACAGCACCAAATATGCAGTTTGGAAAGTCTTCGGGATCTCTGCAGCAAAGAAAAAATAAAATACAAAAAGACTAAGACGACGAAAGCTTTCTGATGTGGGTCCGCTGATAGACCAAAATAGCAGGGGGAAGAGGGAGAAAAAAAAATGAAAATAGAAGAAGCACTAACCCCGAAAACATACGGCAATTCGAGATTTTACTACATAAAGTGGATGTTTAAGAAGTGAAACGCCGCGGAGCCGCGGCTTTCCGCGCGAGGGCTGCGGGCGGGGAGAGCCGGGCGCTGCCGCGCGGTGCCGAGAGAGGGCGCTGCAGAGTTTGGGAAGCGGCGGCCGCGGCTGGCGGCGGCT